>PQWD01004332.1:0-23223 GCA_019425675.1 Leucinodes orbonalis
GTCGTCAGGTAGTAGGTACCACCGCAGTGCCAGACATCGTCCAAAAATAAGAGTGTTATGCACTTATGTTTGGGATGAGGGCACTGTAGCTAATAAAATTACCAAGTATAAGAGACCTCTGATGTCTCGGGTGAGGCGCAGTTTGGCATTGATGGAAAATAACTGTCTATCAGTTTTAATTTTCTTCAATGCCACTATGGCATGGTCATCACTCCTTAGGTGAGCGCTGACGTTCCGTACACAGTAATAAAAATATATATAAAACAAGCTTCCGCAACATAGCTAAAGGGAGATTGGAACGTAACTCACCACGGGGCAATGGGATTGATAACGACTACCAGCCTAATTTTGTAATCAGGTGATTCGCCTGCAATGTCCTTATCAAATCGACAGTGAATTTCTCGGAACTAAATTTCGTAGTTTTCTTCAAGTAAGTTTACCTATTTGCCGTTTTTACTTTAGAGAATCCGCAACTACTTTCGCAGCTTTTCGTTGGTATTTTTATACTGTAAAATCTGTTTCATTGTGAAATAACGTGATGCCAAAATGCTTTATTACTGTGACCTTACGACAAAACGTATTACTTTTCCTCATGGCGGTACTTTAAAAAGGTTCGTATGTAAATGTTTTTGGTCAACGCCCTTCCTGCACCAAAGAGACATGTATAATGAATCAAAAAAGCGTAAAGCTGTGTAAGACTGACTGATAATAAGTGATGTCATCATAATAAAAGCTTTACGCACCTTTTTACTGCACATCCTGGTAATTTGGTGCGTAATTTAACATAGGAACTTTCCTTAAATATTTTTAATTAAAAATAATGTGTGATTTCCTATTATATTTTGTAATAAAAATCAAATATCTAGGTTAAGGATAAAGAAGATCTATTTCGTTTACAATCGGTTAAAGTAGCAGGTTTAAGAAAATTAACTCCATCTGTACAATTTGGTAAACAAAGCAAACGTCAACTATGACATTTGTTTCACTAGTTTCACTGTCATCAGTTGATAAAAATATGCATCAGTTTACAGCGTCCATGGCGTGTGCTGCCCCTGTGTTCTTGTTTTCGCTGGCGATGAGCTGCCTCTGCGCCTACTCGGCGTCACGCACTATGGCTCAACGAGCTGTGCATCAAGCTTGGCGAGATCACAGGCAGCTCTACGTGAGTTTTGTTTTAGTTTTGACAAGACTTACTAGTTATTTTTGGATTTTCTTTTGTTTAACTTAGTAGTTCGTTTTTATTATAAATATAGCGTGAATTATGGGTAGTAACATTGTCCTCCTAGGCTTCACTGAAAAACAGGTCCTGGCATGCTTTTACCGTGCCGGGACACATGCTGAGTGAGGTCCTATTTGGCATTTTATTTGTATTTATATTTTATATTTTGTATGTTTTTTTTGCCAATAAAGTATTTCTTTTTTCTTTCTTTCAATTATCCGTATAAACATACTTTTTTTTTAAATAATATTATACATAGAAACACCCAGACCTTTACAACAGACATGTTCATGCACACAAATGTTTGTGCTGCCGGGGATCGAACGGAGCCCTTGGTGTTGCAGTTGAAGTCGCAATCGCTACACCAAATGGGTCGTTGTTTATATCAATTCTGAAGGTCACATAGCAAGGAGACCAATTCAAACACGATCAGTCACCGGTGGGCTACGATTACTAAGATTATGTCGGGCCTTAACGTCCTCAAAGAATGGAATTAGTTTATTTTGTGCCCGAATACAATAATTTCCGAAAACAAAGAGAATTTGTTTGGTACAATAGATCAGTAAATGCAAAGAAAGCATGAAATGTTTATTTCTGTGGCAGAATACAATTATTCCTTAATTTAGACGCCGTCAATGCCTATTAAATGATAGTGACCGTGACGTTGTAAAACATGCACGTGAATGTCGCGGGTGCGGCCGTCAACTTGAGTTGCGCAAGCGCATCTGGAAGTTCAACCATATTTCGACTTATTTGAATTATGATGAAAATTCTCTGCTAAAGATAAGCAAACATGGACTAACTCACATGGCTAATGAATCCAGATTTAGTTAGTATTTTATTACTATTGTTCTTAACTACACTATTAACTATTGCTTGTAAATGACGGACTTACTAACGACGAGTTGATGCATTTAAAATTGACGAGCCTTGTTTTCAAAAAATGTGCATTCGGTGCTTCTATCTCTTCAACTACTTAAATTCCATTTACATTGGCAGTGACAGAAAATAAGGTTTCCCTATTTTGGGTCAAATATCCGTCCTTACAACATCCAGCCACCAGCGATAACCATAAATAGTCAGTCGATGCGGAACAGGAAAATTACATATGTTTATGGGAATCAAATATTTTCAAATGCCAAAATAATTAACATTAAAATTATCACTCTCCTCAAAGCAACGTTAAACAGAGATTCCCGTTCCTTGCGTTTTACGTTATAAGTAGACTAATGATAAAAAATGCACTCAGTAATGTCAAATTTGTTCACAGTTGCACGTACACAGTGAACGTAGCAACACTGGCTTACGAGCGCCGTATCCGCGGAGTGTACCAAGCCATCAGGCTGACTATCTTCTCGGCATGGCTCCACACGTCTGCTGGTTACTCTGACGCTGCTGACCTCGCCGTTTTATATTGTCGTCGATTTTCAACTGGTGCGCGTAAATGCTGACCTCATTGGCGATATTGACAAGATGTTGGTGAGGATACACATGTTTTTCTGTTAATTATTACGTATATACCACTATGTGGAAAGCCCTATTCTGCAGTGGAACATATAAGCTAATGATGATATCTACCAAGCACACACCTACATGAGCTTGCGATTAGATACTAATAATTGTGTAAAGTTTAAATATGTATATCAAACTTGTATGTAACAGTGAGTTTCTCGATATTATTGATGGTAACAGATAAATTTCAATTTAGTGACAAGTATTGACTAACAATGTTCACCGAAAGGTATCAGAATCGGTCTTATTATAATAATATTTCTAGGAGTACCATGAAGAGCAAATACATACAGTGTCGCCAGAAATTTGGTTCAATGATGACAAGGACTCCAACACATCACTTCCCGTACACGCAGGCCAGCTACGCTTCAAGCATAAAACATTCATTGGGACACAAACTGATAATGAAGAGTTATATACTGGCCGCGATAGCAAGACTGCGATAAGTAAAGAGGATAGCGACGTTCTTTATGTGTCTAAATTCACCGAACACGGTTCCGTAACTTCTATACTTCCTGAAGAAATGTACAAACTAGCAAGAACGTTGGCTTATAGCAAAATACCAAAGGACAAACACTTCATAGTCAAACTACTTTATGATCTTCTCCAAAACATAAGTTATCCAGATACTGAATCTAGTATTTCTACAACTTCTTCTTTTGAGGTTTCAAGTGGAGATTCTGGAACCATCATTAGACAATTAGGTCGAGAGAATATATCATCAAATAATATTTACGTTGACAAACACCTAACAAATCAATATTAGTCCAGTCCAACGAGGCTAAAGAAATAGCACGGCACATAAGGCAGTACTTACAACATAAACTAAGTCAAATTGAGAACTGCAACCACGTCTTGAGAAACCTTCAACTTCCTCCGACTCAGATTACACTACCAAGATTCACAAACAATCATTCGAATCTACTCTTAACATTACTGATGAGCTAAGGCAGATTTTAAAGGACAAAAGATCAAAATCTTGACAAGGTGGAGACGTATAGTAATGAAAAGCCATCGGAAGCACCCGGTGATGTAACAACCATAAAAAAGTCTAATCTAAAACATGCTTATAGTCAAACTGAGAAAAGACGGAAATCACTTAGACAACAGAAAGTAAAAATAACTGAACCCGAAGAAGAATTTAGTACATCAACAGAAACAGTACAAGATGTTGAGAAAGAAAGTCAGACTAAGAAACCCAAAGAAAAGAAGACTAAAAGGCAGTGCAGATAGTTTTTCTTGGTAGGTACGAGTATGACAGATTTTTATTTATCGATAATAATAAAGAAGCATTTTTACGTTTACCACAGTACATAACTGTACTACTGCATGGTTCTTAAGTTTGCTTAATCTTTTCAATTATTAAAAGAGGATAATAAAATATTGTATTTCATTCTTTTAAAAAATGACAAATACCTAATCTTCTAAAATAATAATTCAATTAATAAGAAGGCACTTATTTACATTTATTTTGCCCTAAGAGAGATAATTATGTAATGCTGTTTTAAAAAAAACCGTCGGTAAACTACCTATATTGAAAGAATTAAATAAAAGTTGGTATCTACACATACGACGTTATAAATACAATCGAGTTATTCCTCCATTCCTAGTCAATTTCGCAACATTTAGTTCAGTTTAGAATTTGGTATTTATGTCGTGTTGTATGTTAGTACTTGTTTTTACTTGGTAATTTCACTGTTGGTAATCTTACGTAAGCTATTTAGCATCGACCATCCCATGTTACAAATTGAGATGAACGTGAACTTGACTCCATTACGTAAACGTCAGTGCGCCAGCGGCGACTGGCGTAAGCGTCGTGGAGTCTTTAAAATTACCGCTTCGATCGGTACAATAGGGAATTTACTAGTATCTTTTTGTAATTTTATTGTCCTTGTGACTTTCATTTTACTTAAAAGTGATAAAAGTAGTAATAATTATTATGTGAAAGCTGACGTACGTTGGTTTCCATTGATTGTAGAACGTCATAACAAAAAGATCGAACATAGATCACAAAATTTTCTTTGGAAATGTGTTACCACCATCTTATAAAATAGAATCACAATAATATTTATTCGTCTTTTCTGGTGCCAAAATTCTGATCTATAATTATAGTAATATTGTTTTAGAGATGGCGGTAACTCCCTACGTGACCTGAGATTGACAGCGTATAACAAAATAATAAACATGTTCTCTTCAAAAAAATGTTCTTTTCTTCTACTTCCTTCTTACATTGAATGAATTAAGACAATAAATTGTATAAATTAATACCTATAATTTATACTATCTATATATTGGTACACTACAGCGGCAAATTTTCAACCAACAGTAGTAATCGTGATAATTTAAAATGAAGGTCAAGGTAAGTTAAGGCCCTTTATTGATGAGCCGCTACTTTATAGCTCGCTGTTTACCTATTTACCCATTAAAATGTTAGGCTAGGAGTAACGTGTTTGCATTGTATGACCTTGTGGTGCCGTGTGTGCTAACGCAGACTCCTTGCATAATATGGAAGGTTACGAGTTTGAACATCTTTACTTGAAGATAAGGCAAATATTTAAACAAGGCTGGGCCTATCGTTGTATTGTTAATTGAACCTAACAGTTTTTATATTATTGACGCATAGTCAATAACAACTGAATACATTGTAGTAAATGCAATGATAATTAAGGCTGAATTTGTTACAGTGGATTAACTGGACAGTCCAGATAAAGAAGAATAATCTGATGAATGTTAAAGTACTTCTTCTTTTTCAATAGGTAAATACAGATTGCTTAATCTTCAACCCCATTAGCTATTAGCTGGAGGAACTAAACCGCATATGCGATAAGAAGAATCTTGGTGTTATAGATTCGGTAAACATCGTGAGGTTGTGTGTGAAGTCGTCCAATCCGCACTGGGCCCGCGTGGACGACTATGGCCTAATCACCCTATACGGGTAGGCTAGTGCCCCTCGGTGGGGATGTTTAATGAGCTGATGATGATAGATTCGGTAAAATATGTAAAACATGAACAAGGGTAACGAAAACAAAGTTATACAAATAATAAAAAATATTGTAATCAGAAACTTAATTAGACTTAGTTTTAAAATTACCTTAATCCTTACGAGCAACAATCGCTTACAACAAAGGTCTCTTAAGTATAACCTACATGATATGCTATGGACACATGTTGACTATACAATTTACAGTCACTTCAACACTAAATTGTTGGGTACAGCAGTTTAAACTCACGTACATAATCGCTTACCCAAAATTTTTTCCACCAATAACTTAACAAACATAATTAAAGTAATCACTAAAATGAAATATTACAAGAGATTTTGTTTATTAGTTACCAAATTTGTTGGTATAGTAGTCCATTTCCTTTGCAACCCTTAATGTGGCCTGGGTTTCCTTTCTTAGAATATGCAGTCAATAAATACTTACAGGTGCACAATTACAAATATATCTTCATAAAAAAAAAAACAATGGAGTGTCGTCACGGAAAATATATGTCCAAGTATTTCGAATAACAGCTCTGCCAAATTTTATGTAACAATATACCATTAGTTATCTTATGAACGCACATAAGTATGCAGGTATACCGTTGTCTTGACATTAATGAGTTAATAAGAATTAATGAGTAATGAAATGAAGCTTGTATGTATACCTGCACAGAACAAAATGGAAGTTTTAAACGCAGTATTGTACTATATTAGTATGTTTCGATCCCCAGTCTTAATCGTATTCTATCCTAGGAATTCCAGCTACGTTTTTGGATTTTCCGCAGCTTGATCACACGTCTCCCAGGGCTTGTGGCACCATACTTGAGGTCTTTATCTGCATTGGCACTAGTGTTCGTTCATCGAGCACTAGTTCGTAATCTTTTAAGATCTTTACCAGTGCCATCTTTGATTGGATGTATCCTTGCCGGACACCTGTAAAATAATATTAACATTAATATCAATCGTCCTTCTTCTCACCGTTAAGTCTTGGACATGGATTTTTCGTTCAACATTAACTATTCGTTATGTTTATTTATGATGATTCTGATATTGTAATGATTATCAGGCAAGCAACCTACAGGTCCAAAAAGTGAACTGTCCAGAAAAAGTGTCCTGTAAAGCATTTATTATAATTACATTAACAACAGGCTTTTGTATTTATAATAAGATCAATCAATTGCTGTCGGAATAATCAGGTCGCCAGATAAAAAAGAAATAACTTTGGGAGTGCTTTGGCACAATAAGCCGCCTCGACCAGAGTGATACCACCGAAACCTAACAGACCGAAATGCAACGAGCGTGATTTCAATACCCTTTGCCTGTCCCTTATTAAAGATCAGAAATTCAGTTGTGACTCCTTCGGGGCTACGAATGTCTACACAAAAATCATTTAGAATGAGTTCTTTGGTCACCTCGTTAAGCTTTCCAGTTATAACAGAAAACTCTAACATAATTTAAATATCGATTACCTCTCATAAACAACCAGATGCTAAACAAACTCACTAATGGACACTGGAACGTCAACCATCACTCACTGATCATCACTGTAAAACAGTAACCGCAGTACTGCTGCTGCTTACTTGTTAATCAAAGTTTAGGACTTTATCGCGTAATACAGTAGCTCGCCTTTCTCATGCTCTACTACTAAATTAATTGCTGTTATGCCGGAAGAACTACTGCGGACTGGGGTACAGAAGTCTCTTTTAGGAAGATTACCTAGATGCTAGTGATGATCAGTGAGTGATGGACTGTAAAACAGTGATGATCAGTCAGTGATGGTTTACATCATTTAAAAACTGTTATGCGTTTATCTTACGTAAGAACATAACCTCAATTGGCACTCTGATGCATCGTGGCCTGCAAAGGTCGTGTTGTAGCTATTAGTTAACGAACACTGACTTAGGTCAAGGCTCGACGGAAGGGGCCCATTGTAATTATGCTCTCCATTAGCAGATATAGGCGCATTATGATGACTTCCTTTCAAAGAAAATATATTTTAAGTAAACTAACTTTGATTTTAATAATAATTAGGTACTTTAAAACAAATAACCAGATTTCGAATTATTTATATTATTTTTAAAAAAATCCAATGTTCGATTTCATCCTGTATTGTCTTCGATTACACTCGTCATTACAGCATCTCCAGGAGACGTCACAATAAAATGTTTTTGTATTTTGCCTCGATTCAACGCAATTAATTGAGTATTTGTATTCGATAAAACTTTTGTTTTCTAGAGCCCATCTTTTAAAAGCGGAGGTTTGTTTAAGAGAACCGCTCGAAAGTTAAGCGAAAAACAATATAGGTAAAATTCGTTGCTTGCGAAACAGTCGAGCAGTAGAGCAGTAATATAAATAAATAATTAATCAAATCCTTCCTTCTAACAAAAGTAGCTTATTAATAGTTGGTCTTATGGTGTATAGGAATATTACGTAATAGTTTTGTGAAAGGGTTCTTCTAAGAAAGGGATCTCTTTACCGTACCAAAATAAGTAATCTGTGTAACTGTGGCAGTTAAATATATATAAACCATGACGATTTTTAAGGTTTAATCTAACATTTAAAAGTGTTTAACTAAATGCGCTTGTTGCTCAACGTTAAGTCCGTTACATTGTAGATTAATACAATATGTAATATTGGATGCGTATACTTTATTTAATGTATTGTTGTAGTCACAGTCATTACTACTAATCACAAGTTTTGAAGTCACCACAAAATAAAATGTAAGTAAATACATACCGAGACATTTCCTTGGTCCTTCCCCAAACGGCATCCAATGGCAAGGATGGAGTTTGGCTTTGTTTTCTGGCGAGAACCTTTCCGGATCGTATTTCTCCGGGTCAGGGAAGATCTCCGGATCCATCTGGATGGACTGGCACGGTATAAACACTAGGGTGCCTTTCTCTATGACCAGATCCTTGCCTGGCACTCTATAGTTTTTGGTGCATCTTCGGAAGATAGCGCGCATCGATGGGTATATGCGCATTGTTTCTGTAATAAATATTATATGTTTAAATCATCATCCGTGCACTCATTGATACAAGAACATGGAAAAAATTGTACAAAGGCACTGCTTATTTCAATATGAAATCTTTTCCAGCAGACCCAAAAATAAATTATACCATCAACATGGTTCATACTCGTATGCAAAAATACTTAAATCTCGTTAAATTTCCCGACTTTTATGGCTGGCATCTAATAAAACCAACCTCATTACTACCTTCCTATGCAACATAGCAATGGAAAGATCGAATATTCCCTAACATGTCACCTTTTTCACTTAACATAACAACAAACCTATAACAATTGAAAATATAGTATAAACAAAGTCGCTTTTTTGTTCCCATGCCCCTTTGTGCGCTTAAATCTTTCAAACTACGCAACAAATTTTGATGCGGTTTTTTAATAGATGGGGTGATTCAAGAGGGAGGTTTATATGTATAATAATTATGTATAAAATTATTGTTAGTCCTTAAAATAGTATAAATAAATTAATGCTACCAAAATGGTGGCCACTCAGCTACCCCAAGACAGTTTTGTCAAGACAACATCGTGTGGAAACCTGCACACGCCCCGGAGAGATTCAAAAGTTGTGCGTCAAGGCGGCCAAACTGCACTGGGCCGTGTGGTCTATTAAGGCCTGTAGACTCGCACCCTCGGTGGGGACATTTATGAGCTGATGATGATTATCAAAACATAATCTAGGGTTCTTATGTTTACATAAGAAAATAAAATATCACGACTACATCTTTATAAGGAATACCAGCAAGGTGGTTCACCTGTTATTATTGTTGATATTTCCGATATTTTACGCGGAAATGTGACTTTGAAAGTAACTTGACTGAAATCTGGTTCACCTCTTACTGTGCTTTGTTTGTCTTTTTTGGCAGTTCTATTATTATACTCCATTTATTTTTGTGTATAGTTTTTAGCGATAAACAAAAGCCTGTGTGTTAAAGAAATTTAATACACGATACGATGGTGCGATACTGGTCTGTCTATCAGTCGGTCGCTTCATATTAGGTATCCAATGAAATTTATATTTTATATTGATAAAGCATTTTCTTTTTAGATGATTAATTTATATTTATGAAATCTTTGCAGGCTTTGGACTGCGATATTTAGCTTACCAACAATTGCACATGAAAACAAAAAGTACTGCCTACGGTATCGAGACTAGACACTAATTAAGTTCGGAACTTCAGTGAAATCTAGAAGCGAGAGAGATTACAAAATCGAAATAACCTAAATTATTGTTTTGTGTCACGTCTTATGTAAATGGTATTGTAAAGGGAAACCTATTATTAGCTGTACTTGAAATCAATTTTTTATAAGATATTGTATATAACATAAAATTGAATAAAAATAAAAATCACTGATATCAAGGGTGACAATACTCAAATAGCAGTAAAGCCACACCTTTGCCAACTCTATTATCAAAAAATATATATTAAAAAACAACTTACGTCTAGCACCATATTAAAGTAGGTCATATCGTTCTGCGCCTCGTAAGTGCATTCTCCACCATATTTCTCCAGCACTCTGTTAATCTCCTCGCGCACTTTCACCTGTATGTGCGGATTGAGCGCCAGGGTATGCGGTGAACTGACCTGCCACAACAGACAGTTGTTAGCAACGTGCTCTAAAGGGAATGATAGAATGAATAATATATAAATCACAGGCCAAGCCTTATAATGTAATTAGTAAACACGAGTAGTAAGGAGTTTTTTTTGTTGCTTCAATTGATTTGTAGTGTGTTTTTTAAAATTATTTTATTAGTAATAAAAATCATTTGGGTTATTTTATAGGTTTTGATTATAAAAACTAGACTCCTCTATTACAGTTTAATATGCATGCACACATTATAAAATAAACATTTATTTCGGAATAATTGCCATATCGTGTTAGTATTATTAGTCTAATAATTAATAAGCAAGAAGTCTTTAGAAAATAGTTTTAAAATGTTATAATAACAATCTCGTAAAGGTTAAATAGTATTATTACTTATTTATTTTGCGTACGTGGATTTGGATGGAGTCAAAATGATGCTTAAAATCCTTATGGAAAGTTTTAGGCATCAAGCCTTTAGGAAAGCTCTCAGCTTGATTTTCTATTAAATTCATTTTCCGAAACTGGCTTGACTATTACATTGAGCTTAGAATAGAATTAAAAATATAAGATAGCCGAGAATCATAAAGGTTTGATAACACAAATAAAGACAAGGACAAACTTTGAACTGTTGTAAAGTGAGTTACCAGTTGTAGCCGAAGTTTCGTATCCGGCAATCATGAACAACATCGTGTTGGCGGCGAGATCGTCCATGCTAAACGATATTTTATCATGGGGATCCGTTGCGTCACCTGAAACAAACAGTTAATGGTTATAACGTGTGGTTAATTACCTAAGAAAGACCGCGTGTGAGGTCGCCTGCGTGGGTCCCCTAATGTTATCTATTTTTCTTTCCATAGCAATGATACTTTTTAAAATTGTTTTCGGGGCTAAGACAGCTACTTAAATTACTTGTAATTATCTTAAAAAAATATTTCTTAAAATACGACTAGTAAAGCAGGAGATATGCAAAATTTTCAATCTCCCGGTGAAGCATATTTTAGTAGAGGCCATAGTATGGAACACTCATTTGTGGAACATTCGGACGGCATATCGGAAAAATAATTAAATACTTATTCGAGTAATACGATTTAATAATGATTTTAAGAGCACTCGTGTGCACAGTGATACAAATTAATCGTTATAAATTTGGAATTCTCAAATTGTTAATAGTTTTTAACTAATTATTAATATTAAAATAAAAAAGTTATCGGCTGCATACATACATAAACATAATGACGTTTTCGCGGTTTGAGTGATCCACTTTATTAGTCACATCATTTTTATCTTGGGCTTAACAAATTGTTTGACTTTACCGTATTGTTTTATCATTTTTTTAACTAAATCATATTTTACTTAAAATTACGAATTTTCCTTACAATTGGCGAAAGGATTACTCAATCTTTTCATAAAGCAGTAACTATTATTTTAGTTCCTTACAGTGAACATGATGAGAAAAAAAAATATTAGTTGTGCATTGTAAAAATTTTAAAAAGTACCTTTCGAGTCTGCTTGGTTTGTTAAGATCCACAAGCGTTTGTAGGAAGTCGTTCCTCTTGTAGTCGTTGCCAAGTCGGTGTTCCACCGTGTGTGCCACGAGGCTGTAGAAAAACTTCTCTATACGCTCGCTGATTCGGCGCAGGCCCATCTTGTCAAACGTGTCCGGTGCTATGAACGAGAACGCGCGGATTATTGTCCTGAAACCAATATAATAAATGCCCTTAATTTATTATACGGCCTATAACATTTCACATCATGATTACTTACTACGCGAAACTAATGAGGATTGATAGCTAATGCTCCAAACGATTTTTCATCAAATTAAAGAGACATTCCAAAAATCGAAGGGTGTAAACTAGTTAGTTGAAACTTGACATGCGAAAAGTCGCTGGTGGTGGCTGGATATGAATAGCGGAGGACCAGGAAATCTGGCGTAGAATGGAGAGACCTATGTCCAGCAGAAGCACGGATCCGTCTTTCTTTTAAATATAATATAACCGTGCTAATAGGTTTTTCAAATAATTTTGGTAGCAAAATAAAGAGATGCAATATCAAAGGGCAAATATACGCGTCATCGAAATCGTTTTCAACAGTTTGTTTGTTTGTTTGAACACGCTAATCTCAGTGTTAGATAGCTTATATATCGAGGAAGGCTATAGGCTATATATTACCTATCACGCTACTAGTAATAGAAGCGGAGCAGTTATGAAGAATGTTTCAAAATCGGGGGTAATTTTGGAGCTTCCGCTGCGTACGCTGCGTTAAAATTTCGCAAAAGTCATGTTTGAAAGTATTGTTCCCTTTTAAAGGTCTACCAAAAAGTGTGCGATAGCATATGTTTATCTTTTAAGGTTAGCTCCCTATAACATATTTTTAGCTATTTATTTTTCTAAAATAATGCATCATTTGCGAAGGTGTTTTCATAAATATGATAATAATCCTTATCCAAATAAATACTTTAAACAAAATTGCCATTCACGTCATTAAACTTAAATTAATATCTTATGAAATATAGTTTTAGCTCACCTTTATAAACGAAGTAACAGGTTAAAGAGAGCGTTAGGCAAAGTTACTATTCCACGCGGACGAAGTCCCACGCAAAAGCTAGTAATTAATATTAGTATTAATTTATCACTGACCAGTGTATCAAGTAATGCAATAAGTCTCCTTGGAAAGAATTAAAAAAGCCGGCATTTGTACACGTCTTTCCTGATCCCTATAGAGATGGCAGCCCTATATGCCAAATAACAAATGACTGTAACGGAAGAATTACCGATGCTTTCTTTCCTAAAATTAAAATAACGATAATGATATCGTTATTTTAATCATCTAATCACCTCACTTCTACAGTCATAAAATCCACCTATGGACAAAACAGTCCTTAATAACAGTAAGTAACCCGCCGAATGCTGGAAGGTATCCTAGCATATAGCAAATGGTAAGCCATACTCGTATTGAGTTACATAATGTACCCTACCTGTCCACAACTAACTAAATATTATATATATTCGCAATCACTTAGGAACGTTAAGAAAAAAAGAAAGATAAAATGTTTATTTGGTGCGAATTAAATAATATCTAACTACTATTTCTGCAAAATAATCAATATCTACTAAAAAATAAATTACGGGAAGTTTACAGATCGTGCATATTAATGGTAGAATGAATAGTTGACTTTTTAATTAATTTAAATAATAAAATAGAAAAAGGTGTGCCTATAAATCATTCACATTAAGGAAAAAAGCAACACTTACCAATACAACGTCGGAGGATCGAAATACTCGCGCCCTCTGTCGTAAAACTCCGAATTGCCGTCGCTGAAGCCGTTGACTTCCAACCCAAAACCAACATTGGCAATTATTTCCATTGCATATTTCCCGTACATCTGTGAGAAGTTTATCGATTCCCCATTGGAATGCATCGTATCAGCATAGACTTTTGTTTCGTTGGCTATCTTCTCAATCATGGGGTACATCGACTTGAGTTTCCCGGACGTGAACATCGCAGATATTTTCAAACGCAATTTCTTCCACTGCGGTCCGTGTATATTGAACAAATTACCTGCCAGCCTGTCGCCTACACCACCAGCATATGTACCTCTTGACTGGAAGTACTCATAGTCCTTTATGAGTATCTGTTTCACTAACTCCAAATCGTTGACGCACAACACCGGTCTGTGGAAACAATACAGGCCCACGTACGGCAGATTCTTGTACTGGAAGTACATATCGCAGTACGGCTGAAAGAATTGCTGTTTCCTCTTGATTACTTCTTTTGTTGCCGTAAGGGAACGTCGGATCCGGATTGAACACGCCTCTCCTAGACCAGTACGTGAATTTGTAACGAAACCACACGTATGTTAGGAAGAGTGTGCAGACCGTTAGCATGAGGAACACGGACATTTTGGCTTATCTAACACTACACTTGCGATGGTCACTTAGTTGTTACAGAACTAATTTGTCCACTTTATGCATGCAAGATGCCCGCGTGCATAGGTTCCGACGCCGCCGGCAGCGACTGAGCCGAAGGTTGAGTGCGCCTGAGCTGGAAATACATTTCAAAATACATCAGCCTGAGGTCACAACATGTGAATGCCGTCATAAATGAATTTCGACAAAACCAGCTCAGTATTACTGTTAATGGGATTAAGTGTTTATCAATATGATGCATTTTTTAAGCGAAATTATGTGTTCCTATAAAATTTTCTCATCACAAAAATTCAAACAAAAATTTCATGACTGAAACATGTGAATTAAGGACAGGACAGTAAAGTATTTCCTAAAGAACATACCTGTATAAATTGGAAATATGAGATAATATTTAATGCATAATTAATACAAACAAATGTTACTACTACTTAATTAAATACGTGCAAACATCAATGGGGACAGGTGTGCATTGAATATTAAAACAGCGCGCTCTTCTTTTTATAAACCTTTTTTTTAAGTTAATGGAGTAACTTGTTATTCTACAGGATTTAGGATTTGAGCCGCCATATTTATGAATCGATATTTGAGCCATGTGGTGTAATGGCCGAAAAATTGGCTTCTGCGCCAAAGGGTCGATCTCCGTGCAGTGCAAACATTTGTAAGCATGAACATATCACTTTTTAGTGATTTGGGTGTTTTAGGTAGAATATGTATTCATTAATAGAGACATGTACATTTGCATTAAATATTCATCTTCCTTGAATTTGGGCTAAACGGCGCTGTGTGAATGTCTGTGAATATATATTTGTCAATCGAATACCTAATTGCAAATATTGTTATGAAAAGGGGACCCGATATTACCTCCCTTTCTTAGACCATTTTAATACCAGTTTGTTGTATTTTGTATGTTGTTATTGGTTTCGGTGGGGTGTGCTATGAGCAGTACATTATTTTGAAAGTACCTAAATTTAAATAATTTCTTTTTATGGGTTAATATTGCCTGTTTTTTTATAATTGTTTAATTTTATTAGGTCTAATATAATTTAATATTTGTGAGGGCATTTAATCGGCTCCCTGTTGTTGGTTATGTATATTTCTGAGTTTCGTTGCTGTTGGTCTTCCTATAAATTAAATAAATAACGCTATACTAGATATCGGACAGACAGACAGACTGTTCTGTCATTGAGAGATTTCTATTTGTACCGACATGGGCTTGCATGATGCCTTCTCCGTAGTCAGCGGAATGAACGCATGCAGATGTGGTTATTAGATTAGACTATGATCTGAAAACTTTAACTGAAATCACATCCAACTTTGATCATTAAATTTTATTTTTTAATTGGTATATGTATGCATTGCATCTTCATTGTACGAAATAATATTTTCCTTATAAGCAGTGCGTCTTCAACCTATCGCAGTCCACTGCTGGACATAGGTTTCCCCCATTTTGCGCCAGATATCCCGGTCCTCTAGCTTTTCTCATCCAGCTTCCACTAGCGAGTTTTCGAATGTGCATATTTACAATATTAATTAATATTGGGTAAAAGTACCAACAAATATCATACTTACCATTTTCACCAATCAAAGACGTCGTCTAAGCATGTTAGATAGTATCCGTCGAAATAACCAATGCATTGACTCACAAGAGAATAGTGGTCCTTATTCAGGTTAGGCTCACTAGTGACGCGTGATGAGGTTGCTCAAACATTTCGCCACTTCGCAAAAACTTGGTCACACACCGCATTCGTTCAGGTTTGTATCACCTTTCGCGGATGTTTGTCACAATACCTAGTCCAGAATTCGGTGTCAGTGAGAAGGCATAAATAAATAAATATCAACTTTTTTGACGACGCATATGGAATAGTGGTTAAAACGTTGGTTACTATACCAAGGATTCTGGGTTCCATCCCCGGATATCTCGGTTCTAAACAACGGATAATATATTGATTGTATTGAACGGGGTTAAATCTGAATTCTTTGAATAAAACTAACCCATTGTTTTTATCTTAAGAACCTTAGTCCTTAGTTTAGACCTAGTAAACAGTTGCAAAAATAATCTAAGACTAAAGGGAAATTGTGGGATATGAGGTATTTTTTGCTTGCCTAGGTAGAACCTTGAAAAGTACTCTAACTAAAACTGCCTCTGCAGAGTGACAAATTACAAAACAATTTTCTCTCGTCAACCTATGGTAGTATCTGATGGAAATAGGTCTTCCCCATTCTGCGCTGGGTCCTCCACTTTTCTCATCAAGTCGTCAGTCCATCAGGCTGGAGGGAGTCGCAGCGAGCTATGTCGTTTAACTTTAGTTCTTTCACAAATAACATCATTTCTGATTTTGAGAGACTTTTAATTTTTGGAATAATCCCGCAGTTATTTTTTGTGTGTCAGCAGCGTAGTACGGGTCCCTTCTCGCATTGGCGTTAAAGAATTTTGTTTTTACGAATATCACATTTAGACAAAACAATTTGGGCTTATTCTTTCAAGTGGTTCGTGTGTTCCTATCCTGAATCTTTATAAATGGTGCTTATAACAATAACAAAATATTAAGAATTTAAAACAAATAATCAGGTAAATCTGAAGTAGAGATTATTTGACTTTATTACTTTATTTATTTGCTAAACATCTTGAAAGTTCCTGAGCGAAAAATTCACAAAAAAATTGTTTTGTGTTATTACTATATATAAATGTAATAAAAGTATGGTTTTTACTTTCGAATATAATAAAATATAAATATAATTAAATTAATAATACTCACTATCTTATCTCTATAATTTTATCATTTATTACTTAACAACACTTAAATCGGCACAAAAAATTACATTGTTTAAATGAAAAATATTATACAAATTGATTTTTAAATTTATGCACAGGTCCTAAGGAACTGTCCGTGTCACATTCTCCTTTTACCACTTGTCTTCTAAGCTCAACTAAGTGCTGCAAATATTCCGTAGGGGTACGACTCCTATCACCAGTCGATGAACTCTTATTTTTATTTATATTGGATAGGTAAGTCTCATATTTATTTACCGAAACTTCTAACTTGCTACATGACTTTATTAATTCCTCTTCAAGGCTCCTGAAATTACATCTTGGTTGTATTTAAATTTTAACTTCTCTTCCAATACATTCTTCCGTCGCCGAAACGAATTATTAGTAACTTCTCTCGATTCACAACTATCACTTGAAGAACTTTGTTTGCTGTGTTATTAGATAATGTGTCTGAACACTCATTATTATCATCATTATTAAGTCCAAGAAATTCACGGTACAATTTTGCTTTTGCTTTAGCATATTTCGTTCCTTTGTAAACGGGTGTGAAGCTTCTTCCTAGACTATTTATTGGATTGACATCGCGGTGATAGTCGGGATCGTTCCCCTTTTTCCAAATAAATGAGTCCGTTTCAACTTTGCTCGACTCCGTAGAATCAGAAAACGAGCTTATATTTGATTCTTGACAAATGTGCAGTCCTGATTTTACACTATCATAGCTAAGCGGATCCGATTCTTTTTACATTTATCTTCCCTGCCGCTTTTTGATGACACAGATGAATATTGTGTGGCATTATCTTCCTTAAATTTGACTAATCTTTTCGTAGAATCAATAAGCCGAGGTGGAGACAACACAATATTATACGGATAAATGTTTTCATTTCTGCCTAATATAAGGTCTCTCATTTCCTCTGAATCTGCTCTTTTGTAACTGTTCACGCGCACACGAGGTAAACTACATTCCTCGGTGTCAGAAAAATCTTCCTTTGATTTTTTACTTAACTCGGAGACGTTTTTGTTTTCTGCTGGTGTTGAAATTATGTTAGAGATATCCGCGATATTATCATTTTCACAAGGATCTTCCAATACATAATTGTTATTGACTTTTAACTCAATTGTACTGTGATTTGTTAGTAAATCAGGTGTCATATTTACAGACTCGGTTTTATCAGTATCAACTAAATTTTCACATTCTTCCACAGAAGTCTGTGAATCAGAATCAGCCGGATTAACTTGGATATATTAATATTTATTATGGGGACCATGTTTGCGCCTGAACATGAATTCCTTTTATCATCTTTAATACATTTACAACACGTAACTCGTCTTTTCCTTCTAGGTGGCGGTAAATCTGAGTTTGAGTAGTGCGGTCAATCGTATTAACAACATCGGTCATCATAAATGAACTTTTATGGCTTACTTTCTTTTCTTCAGTCAACGTAGATCTATCGCGAAAATCTAACATATCATATTTTGAACCAACGGCTTTTTCTTTACAGCGCGGTGTCATTGGTATTGTTTCTGTGGCTACATCTTGGCAAAATGAATACAGATGTTTATTTTTTAACAAATATGTTTCTAAATCTGTCTGCACATCTATACCTTGATCTCGCACCCGTGTTACTACTTTTCGAGTTTGAGTATGTGCTGGTATTCCAATTCGCCTTTTATTTCTGAGCGCTCTTTGGCTTATTTCCATTAATCGTTGCCGAGCATTTGTGCATATTTTTAGTTCATTTAGAGGTTCCATTATCTTCCTATCTATAACTGACTCAACTTTGAAAGCGGCAGCTTCCTCTTTCTTTTTAATTTTATTGTATAATCTCTCAGTTACCGATGCGACAATTTCTGCTCTATTATTGTCATGAATTATAGGGATTTGTGAAGGCTTTGTTTTCTCGGTACTTTTGATGTCATTTATCTGTGCTTCACTTTGACTGGGCAAAACATTCAAAGATTGGTGTTTTAGCAACGATTCATCCATAGGCAAAACTTCTTGTGATTTATACTGTCTGCGCTTATGCCTCAAAGGTGCAATGACTTTAAGGTCATTATTGCTTTGAGTTCGTTCTAATGCAGGACCAAATAACTTGTCCACTTCTTTACTGATTGCAGTGTTAATGTCAATTTTTGTATTCTTATCTATATTGTTAACGACATCCGAACTACCGCTCGCTACTGATGAAGCTTTTGATTCTGACTGAGCGTCGGTTTTCGGATGCAACAAATTCATAATGTTACCTATCTTTCCCGATTCCTTTGAAGCATTCGTTGAAAATTGTTTCACAGTGTTTGCATCTAACTTCCAGTGGTTTTCTTCGTATATTATGTTTCCTGTTTCAGGTACCTGAATAATAAAATGAATGGTTACCATCACTTTAATTTGATTTCAAGTAATTTAATTGAAGGTTTAGCTACTTTTAAAGTTAAGAGACAATCAATGAGATCGGTAGTTAGACCCAAATAGCTATTTTCTACTATAGCAATTATGAAATTTGTCGGCAATTTTTTAGGGTGAAGCGTGAGAAAATAGCTGAATACCAAGAGTTTCAATCACTTTTGTAACTTAAAATTTGGTTGGGCTTGGGTAACAACCAACTAGACTGGTTTCCTATTTTTTTTTTCATTCTTTCAATCATTTTTCTTTCTTTCTTTCTATTTATAATCAGTAATGTACAATTAATGACAGTAACTAGTTACTTGGTTGGAAAATGTTCTGATCAATTTTGAAACAAAAAGGTATAACTCACATATCGAATGTAGTTCCTGGCGAGTTCAGCGAGAAGCTGGTTGTACAGAGCTTGGAGAGCAAGACGGGCAACTGGAGCGCCCGTAGCAGGGCTTCGTTTGGGCAAGAGTCTTGCTCGCTCCGCCCACCGGAGTGTCGATGCAGATTCGCCGTAACACGCGACACTTGGTGAAACGGCTCCACGAGGAAAAAATATTGCAAAATTAATATTTGAATGAACATAATTCCATTTTTTTAGTACCTATGTTACATAACTTGAGAAAGAGCGTAGCAGATAGTGCGTCTGTTTCTATATATTTATATCTTTATTATCAGACCATAGATTTAGAATTAGCGTGCTACGCTTACTATATCAATGAATCAGACATCGAATTGCAAAAAAAAGGTGGAGTCTGACGTTCCACTTACATTTTTGACACATCAACAAAGTTAATCTATTACTTATCTAATTTATTCAAAATTAATTTTAAAAATATTTTATTTTCTTGCAAAAGGTTACAAGAAAAGAAAATGCAAGAAAGAGAAAGCTCTCAGCCAAGTCTAACTAACCAAGTCAGACCTTAGGCTTATACTTATTATGCTAAGTTATAAGAATGTTTTATATTTTTATATATGAAACTCAAGACTAACCTTTAAACTTATCACCTATTTAGATCTCACTCCTATTGTCGTTGAAGACAACAACTAAATATACATACCATCATATTGAGCTAAGCTCTCATTTCATTCATATTTTTGAGCGTTGTTTTTGTTAAAATCATGGATTTTATTATAGCTATATACTAGTCAGATAGAAAACATACATGGTGTATACTCACTAGCTATAATATATGTGCAGGCTCCTCCAGTGAAGCAATCCTTTAGCAGCCAAGTTAGCGCCGAGTCGCGGTATGGGACGAACCTTCCGCGACCGCCGCCACCACTCACTAAAAGAAAAAAGATCGTATAAGTTTCATCCATAACAAATCAGAGGAAGTCTTTGTATCTTACAAACTCCTCCAAATTGATGTCAAATTATTAATTTTCTCATGACCTGCAATGAGATATCTGTTACGGGCAAAATTGGGCCCGCACTTTATACGCACTGCATAAACATTCACCAAATAATTCGTACGCTACTATACTCGTATACACAACTCGTACTATTACTACGGTAGGTACGATCACTCTCTATGTGCATTATATCCGTTTTAATACATGTGTCATGTGGTGACGCGCAGATAAAAAAAACAGTTGTCACCACCCCAACTCTCTACTACTCTACCTGAGGGTGCCGAAAGAGAAAAGCATAGATTACTACCCATTATTTTCTTTTACCTTGATTTGAGCTCTCTATCATAAAACTTGAGCGTCGGTGGCTCATTGGTGTGGACTATTGCCTTTCGATCTGGAGGGTGCAGGTTCAAATCCCGCCACGTATCAAACATCATGAGAAAACCTGCGAACGCCGACGAAGGGATTCAAAGGTTTCGGTGAATTCGATGAATTCGGCCAATCCGCACTGGGCCCGCGTGGACGACTAAGGCCTAAACATTTTTTACGGGTAGGCTCGTGCTCCTCGGTGGGGACATACAATGAGCTGATGATGATGGTCATCATAAAACTTAACTTTTTATAAGGTAGAGGTATCTCGAAACCGTCCGCTAAGCATCTCCAGACAGGGGTGCGCAGGCTTCCTCGCGATGTTTTCCTTCATCGTCAGAGCATCGGATAAACGTACATATGATTTCGACAATTCTAAAAGACATACGTGGCGGTTTGACAACCTGCAGCCTCCAGATCGGAAGGCAACAGTTAACCAATGAGCCACCGAGCTTTTATTAACAAAATTAATTATTAAAAACAAGGCAATAACTGTCACTATGTTGTGTATGTTTCTTCCTTGATCAATTTAATATTGCTATCTTTAAATAGTTCAGTGGCTTTTTTACTAGAGTAGGCATATTTTTTATAATAGTGTCAGATCTCAGTGTACAATGTACCTTTAAAATAAATCAACGACAAGAATTTATAAAAGTGAAACAAGTTCCAGTGGTCGTAGACCCTAGATAACCAGAGGTCACAAGTTCAAAAACCGCTGAAGGCAATGTTTATATGGTGCTGATTAAAAAATTAATATATTTTTTTTTCCTGTCAGCCTGTTTTCTTAAATTTTGTATTCTTCTTTTATTATTAGAAAAACATTCAAAGTTAACTTGTAAAATAACAGCTCAATGTTTTTTTTTATGTAATCATTCATTCCAATGATGGAGCAAACTATACGACAATAATTGCAAGATCTTTCTTTACAAGGTGAGAGAATTGACGGTCCAGTCCAACTAATGTCATAAAAAATAATAAAATACTTACCTAGAGCCGATATGACGTTGCTGAGGGCCACGAGTGATTTGTTTATGTTAGCCCTCCTGGGCCCCCAGCCTTCCCAGCCAGCTTTCTCACTAAATGAAACAAAAATTTCGAACCTTAGAGGGATGGAAATAATAAAGCAAAGAAAAAGTGGACTGGGTGAGATTTAATTAGTTTTTAAGAATAGTAGAGTCATGTCTCGACTGGAGTAATACCACGGCCTCATAGAAAACCGCTTGTTTCACGGCGGTTTTTAAGTAGAAACAGAGGTTACTAGGGGAGGCCCCGAATTACCCGAAAAATGTTATGGATATTTATTAATTTTAATAATAATAATTCATTTATTCATAAACATAGGTACATACATGTGTTTAATAAATTAAAATGACACTGTGCCATATGAAAGAAGAGACAGACAAAAGAACGCTACTTCCCGATACTTGCAAGCACAAGCAGCAAGCAAGCAAGTATCGGGAAGTAGCGTCTTTCTTTCTAATTATATACAAAATAACCGCCATCAAGTAGGTAAAACGCTTTCGGTTGCTACTTTTACAATATTTCTGTTCGATAGATAATTGTTATTCTGGCTTACCCGCTCTCATTAGTCAAGTGCGTGTTTATAGGTAGAGGATTCATTAATGAATTAATTGAACTTACCAGACCTAATTCTTTTATCGAAAACGAAAAAGAATAGTAATATTTTATTAATCACGTGACAAATATTCGGATTCGATATTCAAATAACATTGGCTTTTTACACTACTAACTACTTATATTATTTTTAAACATCATTTTTATCTTCAACACTCAGTCGTTCTTTGTAGTAATCCAAAATGAATTCAAAAAACCTATTTGCTTTGGAGGTACTAACTCTATAGTTTTATATCATTTTATTGCTTGTATTTAAATATACTTATATAATGCTTATTAGTAGTACATTAGCATATATTAATAACACAAATATATTTTCATTTCTAAAAAGTCATGGTCAATGTAATTGGAACTAGTTAAGCTCAGTGTGAATTGGTAGCCTTAACTATAAGAGCTTTGTAAAAGGTTGAAATGTTATATAAACAAACTAATTCATATAACCTTGAGAAGCGAATATTT
>PQWD01004333.1:0-14185 GCA_019425675.1 Leucinodes orbonalis
TTTCCATATATTTTTCAGTCGAATTATAAACTAATTAATTGGAAGCTCAACTTTATATGATTAACTATAGTGTTGCCACTCGATAGTATATCGATAAAAATCGACACTATCGATAGGCCTATCGATAGTTCGGCAGCACTGATTAACTAATAATAAGCTTTCTAAAACAAGGGACTAGCCTAACAGCTGCCATAGACAAACTATATTCACTAACATGTAAGATTTAATAAATCAACAGTGTCACGCGATCGAATTCTTTTGCACTCTTGCAATAAGTATTTGTGTTCGTCGTCCACTTTGCCTCTCTTTAAGAGATACACCAGTATATATACTGATATGGAAACACGGTACTTGATGGCGAGCAAAGAACCGTAATTTGACGCGTTCAATTATCTTCATGTCGACGAAACAGTAGTCAGCCGCACAACAGCTACCTGGGGTCCTGGAATTCATAAATAATAAATATCCACTGACATTCACACAGCGCCATCTAGCCCCAAACTAAGCATTCGCCTGAGTTATGGGTTCAAAATAACTGATAAACATACTTATATACTTTTTTTGTAAATACATACATATTATACATAGAAACACCCAGAACATTACAAACCGACGTGTTCATGCACACAAATGATTGCACTGCCCGGGAATCGAACCTGGAACCCTTGGTGTGGTAGCCGACGTCTCATCCATTACACCAAATGGGTCGTCGGAATTAAAGTCATAAAAATATATAAAGTTACCAACCACACGTTACCATAGTACTAGAGGTGAAACCCACCAGGATATCTACTAGGGGGTAGACTCGATACTGAGTCGTCTAGATAGGTACCACGGCAGTGCCAGATATCGTCCCGTGAAACTGGAGTGTTCTGCACTTTGGTGTTTCGGGATGAGGGCACCTAAGACCATAAGAGGCCTAACTGTTGTCTTAGGTGACGGCGCAGTGCGACATTGACAGAGGATATCAACTGTCTAGGTATCAGTTTTTGGTGTCCTTCAATGCCGCTGTCATGGTCAGGCGTATCACTTAGCATCAAGTGAGTAACCTGACCGTCCTGTACACTGATAATATGGTATTCGTTAACAGACACCGACCGGCACGCACTACGCAAAGCGTTGTTTTAGGCTGGTTTTCTGCGAGGCTGTGGTGTTATCACTCCAGTCGAACCTGTCTATCGTGTCAAAATATGGTTCTTGCACACACAATCTACCTTTATCGTAAACATCTAACTTCATGTGAAAACGTAACAAGGATCCGGCGACTCACCACTAGGCATTGGATCGCCAAGCAATCATCATTGAAGGAGGCCATGCCATAGTTGACGTACCATAACGGTTATAATAATTTGGCTTTAAATAAAAAAATGAGAAGTTACCAGTATAAGAGACCTAACACCAGATTTTTCGGGTGACGGGCGCAGTGCGGCGTTGATGGAGAATAATAACTGTTCATAGGTTATAAGTCTCCTTCAATGCTACTCTGTCATGGTCGGGCGTATCAATAATATCAGGTGAGCGTCCTGACCGTCCTGTATGTGCATTTTGTAAAATAAAAAATATATAGTAAATACCTTGGTCATAAGTGATTGGCTTTGCTTTCAGCGTTTTGAACACCATGTTGTAATATTGGCGATATTTCTTCCTCATTATAAGCACTACTTGCTTGCCCTCGAACGGGAACTTGGCACTGAGAGCTTGCAATTCTAGGTGCCAGAATACAGCTGCCTTCGCCACTTCAACGCTTGTGTTATCCACTTCCAATATTTTTGGATGCTTCATCCACTCATAAATACTTTCCTAAAATACGGTAATGCATTGGTAACAATGTGTAGTTAGCTTGAGATGTTTTCAAAGCTTGACGGAACCAAATGAGCAATATTTTTTGGCTAATGGATTAGAGATTGCACCCACTTAAGGTATCACAGCTAGGTGACTGACTAAAAAGACATCCGGATGACCAGTAAATATTCAATTTCTTCTAAAATGAGATGGCACCAATTGCCTTCTCATGGGAACCAAATAGAAGCAATTGGGAAGCAATAATTGGTCATAATATCAACAATACGTCCAGTAACCGGCCATCTTGACGCTAACCAAGTTTATGTCGTTCATCGTATATGATGGATTTTCGTGGATGACTAATCCCAAAAAATAATGAAATTTTGAATTAACTACAATAATGTCATATTTCGATATTGTTACTCAAGGTATACATAAATTCTGCCCAAAAATGGGGTTTTGGTGGCTGTGTATTTTTTAGAAGGGTCTCTAAAAGTTACATTACGTACTAATTGTATGGATTTATCCATCAGCAACAATTAAAGATAAAAGTAGTCTTCGATGTTCAAGAGATTTTAATATTTTCTTTATTGACTATCGCAAAAGGTGAAATATTGCGACGGGTGTCTTGTGAAAATAGTTTGGGGTACAGCATACCCTAATCAGTGTATCAAATAGCGTATTTCAAATGTGGCCTATTTATTTATATTTTAGTTAGCATATGTTTTTAGTCAGCAAGTGCATATAAGTGCGTGTGTGCCTGTGCTTGTGCTATACATTTTACCTTTAATTTTAACTAAATCGGTTCAGACTGTCAACCTATATTAAAAAAAATGTTTTTGCCTCATATATATTGATACCTGAAAAGTATTGCTATTCCCTTGCAGGGTTGATGAGTATTTATAAGATATATGTAAGACACACAGTGCATCTAATAAATGAATATCGTGAAAGTAGATATGTCATTTGCAATGCTAGTCATAAAAAGAGAAAGGAAAGAAAATTCAAATAATGTTTTTAAAAAGGTCTTACATCCATGAATTTTTTACATCTGAAGCTGTCATACACAAAGCTGATGTGTAGCACCCATTTGCCGGTCGCCAGCGCGCACACCATCCCAGTGTATGTATCGTTTGGCAACACTGCCACGAAATGTGTTGCCAACATTTCCATTTTTGTGTTCTCAGCAACAACACCACCCAACTCATTAATCATGGACACTATTCTGTCTCGGTCCTGTAAAATACATTATTTAAAAATTATGTGAAAACTTAATTGTGAAGTACTGTCGACAAATTGCCTCCCTTCCTAATCACTAAAATCTTATCTTATAAATTGTATCACTGTTATATTTAACTGTGAAATATTTTATTGGAAGCAAGTTAAAGTTCATGGGCTTTATTATCATAAATGTTATAACCGTTCTTACTTGAATAGTTTCAGAGAGCATAAACACTTTCTTATCACAAGCACATATAAGGTTTTGCTTCATTTTCCAGGATTCCTCAGAAGTGCCACTCACAGTACCATAGTCACTATCTAGAAATCATAAAATAAAGAATTAATGAGCTTAAATTATATCTATAAATTGTAAAACATAAATCTCATAAGTAAATCACAAAGCTTACTAAGAGGGGATTTTATCCGTTAATCTTTTTTATGACATTAGGTGAACAGGAGCCACCGACGCTCAAGTTGATAGAGCGTCAGTGGCTCATAGTGTGGACTGTTGGCCTACCGGGAGGACGATGGTTCAAATCCCACCGCTTACCAATGTGCTTTCAAATTTTCGAAATTATATACAATCATGTATGTTATGCTACACTTTTACGGTGAAGGAAAATATCGTGAGGAAACCTGCAAAGTGATTCAAAGCTCACGTGGACGACCTATACACCCTTTATGGGTACACTCGTGCCCCTCGGTGGGGACATGTAATGAGCGGATTATGATGAAGTGAACCGGATGGTAAGTTCACTCACCTGGTGTAAGTGATAATGATTTAATTAACGGCCCCACGCCACACGCCAGTCACCCGAGACGAGAGATCTTAGCTCATACCGGTAATAATACCAGACACAAAAACACTAAAGTCGGATCAGCAGGTTGAAATGGCATTGGGCTGGTCACGTATGTCGCAGAACAGCGTAGCGTAGGACGCCCTCCGGTCCGATGGACCAACGACTAGTGCGAAAAGTCGCTGGTGGACGCTGGATGAGAAAAGCGGAGGACCTGGATATCTGGCGCAAAATGAGGGAGACCTATGTCCAGCAATGGACTGCGATAGGTTGAAGTGAAAGAGAGAGACAAAAAGACTAGAACTAGAAGTGCCAAATTAAAATTTTAGCTACACATAAACATACTACTGTTTTATGGTTCATTGAAACCTTATAGATAATGCTGAAATTTTATACCGAAATATGCTACTGAAGTGCCTCCAGGCAAAGAGAGTCTTATTTTGCTTGACATTTGCATCTTACCCTCTATGGGGCTATAGCTGTTAGATTTTTTCTTCTGCTTATAATTTTGAATGTATTTCTTGAATGGAATGTAATTTGAAGTTTTCGCCTTGCCAGTTTCGATCAGTTTACGGAAACTAACCCTTTTAGGTGTGCTTTGTCTACTAAAGGAGCTATTCCTGTAAATTCATTAGGTAAGCTTTATTTTATTTTATTATAAATTATGAAAACCATTTTATACAAAAATATACAGACTATGTGAGTCAATCATTGTTGTAATTGTGATCAAAATTTACAACAGACAAAATTTAAAACATAAAGAGTAAAGTGTTGAATGTTATAAATATCAGAATAATTTACTACTGAATAATTATGCACAAATATTTTGAAAACACATTCAGGCTATTAATATTTGCACAGATATTGTGAATTAAAAAGAGTATCATAATGAAGCTATAAATTATACAAAAGTGGCAACAGGATTATATTATAGCACCTTAATTACAGAATCAGAGCCTGTAGAATCAAGCCAAGAGAATATAAAATCATTTGATCTGAATCTATTAAGTGTCCCATGTTATATAGATACAGACTAGAAGCCACAAATGTAAAAGTTAGTAATTACAAGCTTTTTCGGAGGCCCCACGCATGCCAACAACAAATTCTTAACTCACTCATTCCCCAATCTAGAAAAGAATGTTTTTAATGGGCTGGACGTTGGTGTTTGTTTCTCCTCAACTCTTTTGCAATCAATTTCCTGATAAATATCCTCAACAGACCAACCTATTTGTCGACGGACAGATTTTGGTTTCCTAGTTTTTTCATATATTGCTGTGAAACTGTCCACCACGTCCACTCCATCGCTGAGCTGTTCTTCAATTTGGAAATGAACCTCCTTCAAGTGTTCCAGATATGCCAATTTCGCTGTATAAATCTCATGACAAACAGGGCACACGTAGTGGTGCAATTTCACATTGGTAGTGCATTTGTTGATGTGAATAACATAATCGTCATATTGGTCAAAAGCACTGTCACAAAGCACACAAGATACTGAGACCAGTGGAGGGTCACTGACTGGAGTTTGTGACAAGTGATCATTCAATGCTGGGCGTATATCAGCTGCCACAAGTGTTTCATTACTGTTAGAATGTTGCAGGGCATTGTGTTCAATAGTACAAGTGACACTGCAAAAATGAGCACCTTGATGCCCATAAGACTGACTACAGAGAGCACACTTCACAGAATCCATATCGCTATCAGTTTCATCACTTACTTCGTGAATAGCATCGGGAGGTTCTGGATTAGCATCTTTAACACTATTTTCATCATTGTCCCCTTCTACAGTTCCAATCATAGTAGGCATTTGAAACTCTTTATTAAACAAATCATTATAGTCAGCAACAGCAGGTTTTTCATATTGCATATCTGTAATATTATAAGGACTTGGCTAGTAAACAATCACACTCTCACACTCTTTTACTAGGTCAAAGCAACCACAACTACACAGCCAAACAAACAAACAAATACAAGATAATAATAGCACTAACTAGTTTTGCCAAACTCTGTATATATGTAAACTGTAGAAATTGTAATTATGTATATGTATTGTCATGTATCATTTATGTATCATTATTTACAGGCAAAATATAAGTAATCATATTTATCATATCATCTATGTATCATACATCATATATTTAAGTATTTATAATGTAATAGAATAGTTTATATGTACATATATATAAGTGTGTGTATGTGTATGTATATATATATTCATTCGAGTCCAGGCTCGTCGTCACCAAGGCCCTGTCGGAAAATCAGCGCTGCCAGGTGTTGATTCACTGCAACACAAGGCAGCCGATGCTGAGGCAGGGTCCTTTTTGACACGTGAAGATACTACATTTATCATCTTTCTTCTTCTTTTATTATATTTGCTTCTATATGTATCATTGTTAGACTATATTGTTGCATGTTGTGTTTTACCTTGTACCTAATGTTGTCTTTTTCATAATATGTATGTGTCTTATGTTGGTAAATATAGTGTTTTCAGATCTCTCAAATTAAATTTTTCTTTTTTTCTTTCTTTCAATCAGTTCACATAATACATACAAACATTACCAAATAATTCGGAAGTAAACATACCTGGACACTTCGAAGAACTAAATCAATACGTTCACACTGTAACTTGAATAAGTAAGCTGTACTAAGGTTTTCAATGCATGTAGTGCATACCCTGTCTGATAACCCATCACCTTCAAAAATCTAAAACACAACAAAATATAATATGACTATCGTAACCATTACTTTACTCTTTGGTTAAAGTTAGGGATTGAGAATATTGAAAGTTGTGTAGTAATCCCAACCTCCATTTAGTCAACTGGCATATTAGATATTTTTAATAAAGAATTAGGTTGTTGTCATTGTGTATGTTTGATACAATAAGCAGTTAATTCAGTAAAAACATTGATACAGTTAGGATATAATATAGATAATAAGAACTCACTAAACTAGAAATCAAAAACCTTGTTCAATGAATACAAAATTGCAAGCGTTGCTTATTTTTTAGGATCTCTGTACCTTGATAGTAGTAAAAGCCATAACCATTTCCGATAATTTGATAGAATCATCTTGCTCAAATATGGAACAGAAATCGCCAAGCTTCAAACACAATCGACATTTATGAAACAGATGCTCCATCTTGTCCTAATTTTAAATGCATATATTTTACAACTGAGTACTCATTTTCTTGTTACTCTACGTACAGTAGAATTACATTAAAAGAAACTCAAAAGTATAGGTAGTTCTAATCAGTTTTTTTAAAAATAACGAGTTTTGTAGGAGTTTTGTCAACAGTTGTCAGATGTCAACACACCCACCATGCACAGATAAATGAAATATATTAGAATCTCCGAGCTTTGGATTAATGAAGCCGACTGAAACGCACGCCAATGAGATTGAAAACAATAAGATTAAGATAAAATATTATAATCTTATTAACTAATAATTTTTAAATTATATTTTATATAATTTTAATTTGATGAACCCATAGAATAGATGATTCATGATTACAAGAATCACAATTGTTATAGCGAGAAAGATTATAAGGCAGATAAAAAACGACAAAGCGGGAAAAAAGCATAAATTTGTTGTTTCTATTAGCACAGTTTAAGATTCCACAAAAGAAAAAAACATAGGGAAATAATATCTATGCCATCAGCTGACAAAGTGACATGACATATCGTATATATTTTGACGTATTACCAAACCAAACAACAATACAAGACAAAACAAACTGAACAAAATTACAAAACTATATTACCTTCGTGCTGTCGATTTAGAAATTATATTGAGTTATTGAGTACTATCATCTTAAATATTTGCGAACAAAGAAAATATTAAGAATAGGAAATATTTTAGAAATCAACCATGCAACCTGAACTTCACACTGCACCAGACATATACCTTAAGCAATTTCCTAACTTTGGCCGTCCTAAAGTACTTGGTTACATAGGTCTTGAAAATTTAATGTTTGCCAAATGTGTAGAAAATAAAAAAGTTAATTTCAATTTGAATTTACATATAAGTAACGCAATACGTAAACCTTCCGACCGAGATGTAAAACTAGATGATTTACTTTACTTTTTAGTTGAAAATGAACCAAGGTTACGCATCACATTGGAGAAAAAGTTGGATAATTCAAAAATATTTTGTTACCGTGGCCTTATGACTTGCATCGCTTGCACGCCATATGAAAATAGGGATCCATGGAAAATTGTTGCTATCTTGTACAAAGGAAATATATATTTATGCGCTAGAGACACTGAAGAGAAAAAATACCAGAAAAACAACATGTCCGAGCAAGATTTAAAATTTACCTCATGGGGATATAAGTTTGAACAGTACATGTTATCTGGTAAATAGCTTGAATATGCTTGCTATCATTTAACCTTATAAATAAATTTATTTATTTAGTTTTCCATATGCCAATATTACAGATAGTCCAAATACAGAGCCAAATCCAGACACACATGTAGATGAAACTACTGAATTCTCACTGGTATTAACAACCAATTTGAATCAGCATACTATAGTATATGGAGCTGAAATGGATGGCATTCGATGTGACAAAGGTCATGTGACACCACCACCAACATCTGAACAGGGCCCTGAAAAAGTTATTGAATACTTATCTAACAAAGAATTTGTAGAATTGAAAACCAGTAGACATATTGAGTCTCGCAAGCAAGATAACAGCTTCAGGTAAAATTTCTTTACCTACATAAAATAAATTCAATTAGATACTGAACATTTTAATATTAAAATGAAAAATTTTACTAGCAATGTATTTTCATAAAACAGTTTAGTATAAAAACATTTACTACTATGGTATGAAATCAATTTATAATTATTATTGGGCTGAGATAGAATATTTCGTAGAAATCCTTACCTAAATAAATTTCACTTATGTTTCAGACGCTTTAAAACAAAAAAATGGTGGTGTCAGTCATTTCTTGTTGGTATAGATACTGTACTTTGTGGTTTTAGAAATGATGATGGTATTGTAGAAGAATTGAAAGTGTTTCCAGTAAGAGAACTAGCTAAGATGTCAGAGGTATGTGCTACTAAGAACTGTGTTTTAAACAAACTATATTCCAATTTTGTTAAATAATGAACATATCTAATTATTATTGTTATTTCAGAGATTCTGGAAGGCAAATGTTTGTTTTAATTTTCTGGACACATTCTTAACATATGTGAAAAGATGCCTAGCTAGAGAAATAAAATACAGACATGGAGAAAAGGCATTAAATAACATTCAAGGGCTACCAATGATATCATTACTCCTGGAGTGGAAGCCTGGAATGCCTGTCACCGTTTCTGACAATTATGCATATGAAGATGATCCAATAATTCTAGATTACTTTTTACAGAATTTTGCCAAACAAGTATAACTTTTTCAAAGTTTCCTTATTTAAATTAAAGAACTTTCTTTGCTTAAAATCGATTGAAACAATGAGTAGGTTTGTTAATTATACAATTATTTTACTATGGTACCATTTATATATCACTGCATAGCAAATGGTGTAAATCAACATCCATAAAAGACTAATCAACAACATGGATATTTCACTTAACATTTACAATTATTAATAACTATATTTGTTATGATACATTTATAAAAATTTAGAAATAAAAACAATAATTAACAGAACAACATATTTGTAATAAAATTAAAGGGTGTCATGTTCAATACATCTAGTTCGAAAATAGTATGTACATAACAATATTTTAGTAACAAAATCTCCATCAATGACTGATTTGGAACTGTTATATAATTATATTACATGTTAACAATAATCCTTATGAAGTTATGACACAAATACTATCTATGCTTATATATTTCCGTGCATTTATATTGAATTTTGTTAATTTAATACAAACATCAAACACTCATTACAATTATGGTTATGATTATGAATTATGTATGATGTGCTGTTAAAATGATATTAGTATATGTGTTGTTGTCGTAATGGTTTTAATATTTAATAAGTGCAGCTCATATAGATTTTAACTTTTTTATGAAAATAGAATTTTTTCAAGAATAGTTTTCCGTGAATACCTAGATATATTTCTATGTATGTACTGCAGAGATAAGTAAATTTTTGTTTATAATAAGAGAAACTAAGAAGATCGATGTAAAAGCGATCCCTTAATTTATACCTAAAGATGAGTTGTGTCACATATTGACAGAATTTAATAACAACATTTTTTGATTTTTATTATTAATCAAATTCTATTTCTGTGGGGGGTATTACTTATTTACCATGGCATGTGGTAACCTGGCACCCACTTAGATAAAAATGATCTACATAATGGACCGCTACAGATACGGCCGCATCTGAAAATATAAAGTTGTGTCCCATTGCACTGTGACAACAGCACGGGTTGTGGAAAAAACGAAGTTTTTTCTAACTGAAGCGCTGTTGACCGCGATGACCTTTTCAGCTTCACCGGGCAGATGACATGAAGCTGCTCATGCACAGTGATCAATAGGTACCTTATATATTTATTATTTTTAATTCGATTTGATTATGGATTTTATTATAATTTATTTTTACTTAATAAAATGTTAGACTTTTAGTCCCTTTCAGCACCTTTTTTTCGTATATATTTATTTTATAATGTTTTATAACAGGGACTAACATTGTATAATGCAAAGCAATAATAATGGTAAAAACTATCCTTGATCAACACATTTGTACATTACTATGTGAAATGCAACTTGCAAGTATTACCACCTACTTGCGATATATTTCTAAATGAATGATTATGATTGGAATAAACAATTTTATACTATTTACACGTGGCTTTACTTACTAATCATATATAACATACCTTAGCAATGTGTTACTTAAAAAGTAATTAGGTACTAATCGATTTTGGTAAGTAGTACCAAAATGGAATAATAATAAAACACGTATCACTTAGGTCCCTCGTTGTGTAAACTGCTTTAGGCAAAGTGATCGTGAAATCAATTATTTTTCGTATTGAAAATATCTACAAACTTTAAAACAGTCTTCGGTTTCACTTACATATAGCAATATCCCTGTCGAGTTAGTGTGTTATTTGTACTAGCGTTATAACGAATCATCTAAAAGCTTTCACCACATTCTTTACCGAGGCACAGGTTGAGGAATTATAATATTCAATACGATTCGGATTTCACATTTACACACCATACAACGAGCAAACACTGATTCAACACCTAAGATAATTTAAATAGTGACATCATGAGAATCGATATTGAATTATGCAGTGTTGAACTTTTGCAAGATTTTAATGTTGAATGTTAGATTAAATTTGTAATGATGAGTCCATGCACATAGTATTCATTACCACGCAGACTAACACCGAAATAAAAAAGGCCTTCAAAAGGGTCGAATAGTGCTTGTAGCTTGTTTCAGTATGACCAATCGGATGAAGATAGTTGTAGCAGAAGGTTCCAAGTTATAATGTGGCTATATTATCTAATATCAGCGAGTACCGACTTCACAATAACTACATTTTGGACCCCGAACTATTGAAGCCGGCATTATATGTGCTGCTTTATCAAAATCGTGTAGAATTTATTCGAAATATTTTTTTGCTGTCATCACGTCAACGTCTCGTTAATCAGCGGCGGAAATATTGTGTGGCTTGAATTTAAAATACTGGTTATTTAGTTGATATACATTTATATACACCTACACTTGATTTCTTTTCCGCCACCGGTAGACAAAATTCGAATTGGTTTAGCCAATTGAATCAAGAATGTGTTTGACGTGCAAACGGCGGTGTGATCCTCTCACCAGCACAATCTACCATTGGCAAAATTCTTAATTCATTTCGCATTTCATGCGCACAATGTAAATTTAGTACATATATAAGTAAAACTTCTATGTGATAATAAAATATATTAAATCTTTGTGCTAACTTACAATAAATTCATTCTCATAAACTATAATACACTATTTATATTTCCTTAAAATTCATTTTCTTTTCCTTTAATTCCTAAGCGCGCTTGGCACGCTGCATTGGTCTGGATAAATACTATATCGCTACGATGGAACTGTTGTTTAGCTTATTAACAGTATCACTATGGATTGTATCACACTACGTAGGTACAAAATATATTATATTTTAAAAATTTCGATGTATCCATTGTGATTTCCGATGACCTTAGATTTTGTTATTAGGCACAGTGAGTTTTTAACGCGCTATCGTTGTAATTTATATACGTACTTTATTTCAATACTGGAATTATGTCGTATATTATATTGTGTTTCGCTTGTTTATGTAAAATATTAAGAAAATTTAAAAAATTATAATAGTCTACATTAAACTGCATAATAAAGATTAGCTTTGCAAAAGATTTTGCTATGTATTTATTTATATTATTCGGTATCTATCTCACGCCACATATTAATCTCGACAAAGTAATAATGTTTACCGCCAATGGTCAAGTGAAAGGTAGTGAAATTAATATCAGTATAAAATGCTGTGTAAACTCAAAGTCAACAATTTTATCATTTCACGACGGGTTTAGTAATTCGCATAGCAATTGTAACAGAATTTGTCAAACACTCCTAAGCGGTACGAAGTAGACATTTCTTTTTCTCATTGGTAAATTTTATATATCACTTTAAAATGTTATGTCATCAAGAACCAATTTGAATAACCGAGCCGCGCGTTCTAGTGATTTATCTGATTGTACAAACCCTGATCAACCCACTTATTCAATTCAGTAAGCTTTTAATCCAATTGTTACATATGTAATATTGAATGAAGCAAAGTACCGGATGAAACCACTAAAAAACCACAAAGGTACATAGCTAACTGACCACTAAAAGTCAGTCATGTGTCAATTTGGACATACTAGTATTGATATTACTTTATCAATACTTTGAATTATATAACTAGCATACATACAATATTGTGATACAGTGAATAAAAACAAAATAATATAAAAATGTTAATAACAAGGGACATGATTTGAAAACAGTTCTTCACAAAATCATGGTTAAAACATAAGTATAAAAAAGCCACACTTTAAAGTGAAACAGGCAGTAGTGTAAACCAATAAAATTATGTCAACTTAAGAAATTAGTCTGTACAAACGATAATAAAACAGGTTCTTAATAACACTATCAGAATGAATAGTCTAATCCTTAAACCACCCGAGTCATATGTATTCAGACAACAGATACAATATTTTTTATATTGCAACTGAAACTCCGGCAGTTATAAGGTTAACTAGGCGTCACTCACATCGCATAATAACTATGCCATTTATGCTATTGCCGTCGTCAATAATCGAGCCTGCGTCCGCCTACACTCTAGTAATTGAAATCGCATCGATCCATATTATTATATATCACAACAGTAAAAAGTGCAATTTATATTGACTCAATTTTTGGGAGTGTGCGAATCCAAATTTTAAATTAGGCATGCACAACTTAACTTGTACCTTCATTGAAGGTATACAAATAAACATTGTACTCTTTAGAGATACCAAACATTTCGATATCTGTACAAACAACGAACTAATATTAGACTATTATGTACAAGGGGTTGATAGCCATGGCGGTCTTATAGATAGAGCCGGTAAGACACTGCCTTAGTGACATCCGAAGGTTCGAAAGAGAGAAATGATTATGATGGACTGTCCCCATTTTTAATGCATGAGCATTAAGTAAACAATCCGTGAAATCATTCTGCTATTAAAGTTTCTGCAAAATAAAAAAAACTTACAATTAGTAGGCCACTTAATCTTGATTGGTCATTTTTAATGTCCGTAATGACATTTTAAAACAAAACGTTAAGATCAACCAATCATACAGTTACCGCGATTTCTTAAAACAGTATTACTCTAATGATACATCAGCATTTTTGTATCAGATAAGGCGAAGTAATAGAAGTATCAGAAGAGAGAAGTCTTGCCTTTTCCGTTCGATTGATTATGATATTACCAAATAGGTTTGGAAAATGGCTGTCTTTATTTGCTTATGTCTTTGTTTGCTTGTGTGAAAAAAGAAATGAAATCGCCCTCTCTTTCTAACCAAAAAACAGCCAGTAAAGCCCGTCTCCCGTGCCCTTTCTAAAACACTACTATGTCGATAGTGCGGCTGACTAGAGGTCGACGTATGGTGTACTGTCCATCTTGTCGAGGTCGGCCAACAGCGCCGGCGTTAGTGGGTTGAGCATATCCTCGCGCAACATCTCGTTTAGAGGCGATGCCAGCCCCGTCTCGCCGTCCAGTCCCAACTGCAGCTGTCCACCGCCACACGAGTTGCCATTGATCAGATAATCTCGGTTACTATAGCTAAACACCGCTCCTCCACCATCTGAGGCGTGGACGGCACCGACTTTGACGATATCCCGTTGGACACGTAACTCTCTGTAGGAAA
>PQWD01004334.1:0-24577 GCA_019425675.1 Leucinodes orbonalis
CTGTTCGACCAAACATTTTTACAAATTTGTATTTGTCTAGGTGCTATGTAATGTAATGTTTATAATTAATCTATTATAGATGCCGTGTTGCCTTTCTTCTGATGGTCCGTCGTCACATTGCGTGCTTGTGGTCAGTCTTTGTCAGCAGTGCAGCTCTAAAACATCAACATTACCTAAATTTGGGATTGAAAAAGAGGTATGAAATTTTGAGATAGTTTATTATATAAATTATTTGAATGTTTTTGTTATGTTAAATGTGTAATTTACCAAAATAAGAAAACATTGATTTCTTCTCGATATAACTTGTCTCTGTGAACAGACTATTGTCCTATGACATCCTATGAATATGACGTCACTGGTTAAATTTCCGTAAGGTTCAAATTGCAATCCAAATAAATGTTTCAAGTTATGTACTTTTATTATATTGTCTATTATGAACACACTGGTCTGTATGAGACCCAGCAAGCAGTAAAAGTTTTGATAATAAAGCTTACTCAACGCATATTGTGATGCATCCTGGTGAACATCAAAATGCTCTGGCAATATGCTAACACACATTGGTCTCACATGGTTGATTGAAGTTAAAACCTCAATTATGTCCATGATTATGTTGTCTAGGGAAACTTAAGAACACTGAGAAAGTGGATGTTAAATATGTATATGCTCATTTTAGGTTCGTGTGTGTGATGCATGCTTTGACAAAGTGAGCCGTCCACCTTCATCAACAGCCAAGTTGGAGATTGTTGACACACCAATGACTATGGGCCCGCACAACCACAGGTGAGTTTCTTGGTATATTTTGTTACTTGTCACAATGAAAAATTGTTGATTCAATATAGGATTTAATTACGAAGTTTTATTAAAATGATAGTTGTGTGTTTATGTGATTCTAGGATAATATTAATTCGATTTGTCTTATTACATTGACAATGTAATTGGAGGATTATATCAAAATAAAATATATTTTATAGGAAATTAGTTTATTTCTTAACAACTATTTAAATTCACTATTGACCTTCATACGATTCTCCAGGCATTTCTCCGCCGGGCACTAACATAGCAATGTTATTTCCATTCAGTAATATTTGATCCAATTTGGTAATTTTCCTCCCTTCTGGTGTCGATTCATATTCTGTTACATCATCTAACAACATATTTACAAAATCATCGAAACCTTGCAATGTTCCTACCATTTCTTTATCGTTTTTCATAATAATATGTATCCGTGAACCAATGCATTTGTCGACAAGTTCCAACGGCAATAAAGTATTGGGATTCGGTAATGCACTTTGTGTCATGGTAGCTGAGTCTTATTCACTATTGTAATAATTGTTGTACTTTTGGCAATGATGTACAAATTGAAATAAATAAAATCAATCTGGAATGCGTGTTTTAGGATTCGGCGTTTTGACATTGACATCTTAAAGAACGAATGGTATGCTTGAACGACCATAGACAACGTTTCATTCCTTCCGTCCTTTGTCATCACATTCATTTTTCTTAATATTTATAATTAATTAAATATAGTTGAAATTCAATCTATTATACGTGCATAAATTTATTTAAACATTTTCCAAGGCAAAAATTTGTTTTATTTCCAATACTTTTGATTCCTTATTGTACATTGTAAGTCGTTGCGTCGAATGTATCACCAAAGCTCTACGATTTCAATAAAAAAAAAACTAAACGTCAAGTCGTGTTGCCTTTCATCATTTAAAATAACGACGAGATTTGAAAGTGTACAAATTGAATTTGTTTGTTGTTTATTTGTCGTTTTAATAGTAAAACACAATGGCTAGAAATTATGTTACAAATTTTCGTGGTGAAAGTCTATTCACACCAAATGGAAACATCCGCGTAAAAGATGAACCAAGTACTCCTATTGAAGAAGATTTTGGCAGTCATAACTTTTTGGAACAGTCTTTCGAAAATCCATACGGGTCTATGCGAAAATCTATGTCCATGAATGATATTACAGCACTAAGAGACATGGTTAAATTGGAATTGAATGATGACGGTTACGAAAGGACGAGAAGGCCTACTGGTGCACCTCAAGAGTTGTCGAGAACTAAGTTCGTGTCCATGGCCGAAGCTATTTATCATTATCAGAGGGATACACCAGGCCGCTTTCACTCCACCAAACCACAAATGTTTAAGTCACATTGCTCATCAAGTCGACCCAACTTGACAATACCACAATCACCAATGTTACGCTGTAAGACTCGTGCACGACCTCTACATATAATGTCACAAAAAGAAAAGGAGGAAATGGAAGCTGAAGAAATTAAGAAATTTAAAATCAAAGCTCAACCAATACCAAAATCTGTCATAGAAGGTACTAAAAACCTGCCCGAAGTACCTAAAAAGCCCATTACTGTTCCTGAACCATTCAAATTGACTGAAATCCATAAGAAGATGGTTCAATCTCCAGATCATTCACAAGCATTCAAGGCCCGACCTGCTCCAAAGCATATACTAGAAAAACCACAGATTCCTGTCAAACAACCAGTACATACCACCAAGCCAGTTAGTCCAAAGTTCCACTATAAGAGAATAAACTCATCTGATCAACTTAAGTCTGATAACAAATGCATTATGCACCCAACAAGTGGTAACTCTAAGCAAGCTGTCCAACAGGCTGACAAACATCACAGGCTTGGCCCTGTAAAACCGGAACCTTTCTCCTTTGAGAAACGTAATGAAGAAATTAAAAAGCGCAAAGAACTCTGGATCAAACAACAACTAGAAGAAGAGAAAAAGCAAGCAACCCAATTCAAGGCCCAGCCTTTGCCAGGAGCTGTCAAGAAACAAATGCACAAAATTACTACCCACAAAAGCAGCTCTTCCACTGCATCTTCTGAAAATAAAGAAAACAATATTAAGTTTGAAGCTCGCCCTGCTACTGTACTTTACAAAGAGCCCTTTAAACCTGTCCTGCAGCCTCTGCAACTTGTTAAAATGAAACCTTTTGATTTAACAACTGAAAAACGTGCAGCAGAGCGGGAGAAATTTGACCAATTGTTGAAAGAAAAAGAAGAAGAGCAGGAAAAACTGAGGCAACTAAGAGAGAAGGAACAGCTTGAGGCAGAAGAAAGAATAAAAGCTGAAATGAGATCCAAATTAGTACACCATGCTAAACCGGCACCAGCTCCAAACCCGTTTGTTCCAGAAAAGTCTGTAGCTCCGCTGACTGTGCCTGAAACACCAAAGTTTGTCAGGAGACTAAAGCAAAATTAGAAATTGTGTTCAATTTAGCACTTGTTATAGTTAAAATTTCCTTGTGAATGCAAGGATGGATTATTTTTAGGAAACATTATGAAATGACTGTTTTTTGTAGAAGGATTCTTCCTGTTGTACTGTTTCTATATAGGGTCTCTTATTTTTTGATATTGTAATATCTACACACTATAATTGACTGTAATTACTTATTAGGTTGCCATTTCCATTATTGAATATTCTATTATAATATTTTTAATGATATGAATAAATAAATGCTTTATAAGCAATATTTTGTCATTACTCCCTTCCTCCACTAGATTTTAGTTTTAGCTAGTGTTTTATAGTTAATCTGAATATTTCATTATTATTATCAATGGCATCACACTTGAACAGTTTGGATGGTTATTATCTGAAACTTCAATGCTGAACTCATGAGAACTACCTGTACCTACTTGATAATAACATTGCAGTGACATTTTTTTTACCATTATCATCAGCTAATTTCATCATAGTAGATTAATCCATATATTGTTAATGTATATTTATTTTATGAACTTAGTGCCAATTAAAAAATCTCCACAAGTATGTTATCATACTTCTTACACTATTATATTTAAATACTGCATTTACAAGTAAACTAAAAACAATACTCAGCCTCTAGAAAAGTACACAAAAACACAGATTAGTTTACCACTAGGCATGTCACAACTGTATCTCATGCAACCAACAAAATAAAAAATTGTAAATAACATTAAGAAAAGAAGGATTCACATATACGTTTTTTGACAGAAGCCATACTTGTCGAGAATAAATCGAAGTCATCTTCAGTACTTTACTTATTAAATGTTCTACAGCTACGACTAAGAATTATAGACTATATTGATGGATATAATACATTCAAGTTTTATGGTTTTATTAGAAACGTCCACCGGGTAAGACAGCTGAAGAGCTACAAGAGGAGGAGGGAGTTGCAATTAGCCCTAGCGCTGAGCCAGTCTGAGGCTGAACACAAAGAGAAGGAACGCAAAACTCGCACCCACATCGCTCCCGAACCTGTACACCATCCTACATGTTAGTATGAATGCAAATATAATGAAGTAGGTAGCAGTAATTGTACATTTGTAGTCTAGTTAGGTATCCACCGCAGTGCCAGACATGAGATATCGTCCCGTAAATTGGAAGTGAAATTGGTGTGTTAACATTCTTTGTTCCGTGAAAAGGACACCATCTAGTGCAATTATTGGTCTTAACATAACTATCATCTGTCGCCTTGGGTGATGAGCGCAGGGCAGTTTTAACAGATAACCAATAACTAAGTTGCTACAGTTGTTGGTTTCCATCAACACTATCTGAACTGTGCAGCCGTATAATTTATTAGCAGGTGTGAGAACTCGTCATCCCTTCATTTCGTAACAAAAAAATCCTTTTGAATGCTTGTAACCAAAATCTCGAACCAATCAGAATCTTGTTACTTAATGGACTGATAACTGTGTGGAAATCATTTGGGGAGGCCTTCGTTTAGCAGTGGTCGTTTAAAGTTGTAATGATGAACCAAAATCTCAGAAACTACCTACAAGAAAGTTAATATAAAGTTTTATTACCCATAGGAATCTCTTACCTGTGACATGAAAAAGGTACTTCGGATCAACAGTTACTCATTGATATGCTGGCACCTAAGTAACCTAAATACTTACCTATGAGTACCTACCATAGGTTGCAACACAATAACGTATAACATATGTATTGTGTGTTGATTCTTATTAGTTGAAATTGTTAAAATATGACCTACTGGTCCACAAGTAATACCTTAACATTCGTAATGTCCACAATATGCAAAATCCCCAATACCATGATTCCTGAGGGATGTACTCTAGCTTAGTAATCTGCATCTTTGTGTACAAGAAGAAAGATTTCTAAAGATCTATGCGATAAATAAAAGTGAATAAAAACTGTATATTATTTTATTTTCTTGTACTCCTTAACTTACAAAAAACTTAATATAGTGTCACCAACGCCGTCGTCAGTGAGTGCATCGCCCGAGCATAGTACACAAGGTAATGCGGAGCTATCCCGGTACTTGGACCGCAACTATTGGGAACAAAGACTGGCGAGGGACACCGCCGCTGCGCCCACAGCTCCCGCTCCCACCTACAGCTTCTATTGCTTCCAGCGAACCTTTAGATGTGAGTAAATAAAAAATAAATGTCCACTGACAAGCACACAGAACCATTTGGCCCCAAGTTAAGCGTGAAGCTTGTATTATGGGTACTATACAACGGATAAACATACTTATATACACTTTTTTAAATACATACATATTACACATTGAAACACCCAGACCAATAAAAACAGACTTGCAAATGTTTGTACTGTCCAGGAATCGAACCCGGAACCTTTTACCAGTAGCCGACGTCTCAACTATTACACCAAATGGGTATTTATAGAGAATATACATTATGTGGTATATTTTAATATACAATGCTAAGCTTTGGCAGGAATAGGCTCGCTCAACCGGTTTGAGGCAACGATTTGCGTTGTGTTCCGCCAAATGAATAACACTATAGTAATACTGTTTAAAAATATGGCTGTAAGCCCCCAGGTGGCTCAAAATCTTCACGAGTTCCTCTACACTGTATTCTCTTTGTTTTAATTTCTGGGCAATCCCCTTATATAAACTTACTAGATGCAAAATCACGAATAAATATCAACCAAAAAATATCCGAGCCGCCTGACACATACGTTGACTTATTGTTATATTTATGACATAATTATTCATTAAAAAAGCTTGTAAAATATTTACCATAAGGTACCCTTTTAATGACGTTAAAAGGATACAAAATCAAAAGAACGAGCATGCTACTATGCCACTTAGACATGTTGCAAGCCACGTGATTATGAATGAAAATTTTGCCCAACTGACACAATGAGAGAAAATTTGTCCGCGGACACTTTTTGAGTGAAATTGTGCATCTAGTTAGTTCACTGTTTATTTATATGGCTATCCCAGACTGCTAAGTGTGACTATTAAGTAAAATATAATATTTTATAGGAGTTCGTAAAACCAAGCACAAGTAAAGCGCAAGAAGATGACGCCGAAGACAAAGAGATCGACGAGTTTGTGGAGAACCTGAAATCTCAAGTGGAAATATTCGTCAACAGAATGAAAAGTAACTCCTCTAGGTAATTAAACGCTGATCGTGAGGACAAACTATCGTGTATGCTTTTGTGAAATTCGTCATCATCAGCTCATTATACGTCCCCACCGAGGGGCACGAGCCTACCCGTTAAGGGTGTTAATTGTATTACCGTTATCCACGTATTAACGTGGATAACGGTGTTGGTTTCACATTTACCTGTACTACAAATGATATGTACTTTGTAATTTGTAAACATACAATGTGTAACTGTTTGTTATTCCCAATAATTAAATAAACCCTGTGTCCACTAGTGTACGGAGGATTATTTATGTTTATTTAGAGGTCGGTCTATCGCCAACGACACATCGGTGCAGACGTTGTTTATGAACATAACGGCAATGCATTCGAAGCTGTTGCGGTATATACAGCAGCAGGATGAAAGAGAGTGTACCTGGAAGTTTGCAAGTATGTATTTATTTGTATATAATAGACAAACATTCTGGAGTGAAAAGGTTCTGGCAATCATAGCAAAATATAGCATCCCTCTTGAGGGAACGAAGATCAGCCAATGATGGAGGCTGAGAACTATGTTCAGCTGTATTAGACTTAGGCCTAATTAAATTATAACATTGCGAATTTTTTACCCAACTATCCTTAATTCAAAAATAGATCTATCAGCACATATTTTTTGTCGATTGAATGTTAAATTTTATAATTCATTGTAAGATTTTGTAGGGCCTTAAATTGTAGACTCCGATATTATTATTATTATGTTTTCGAAATCCCTAAGATTCCATTGCCAAATAGTGACCCGGTCCTTTGCCAACAGCACAGAAGCCCATTTTCGAATGTTGAATCTTTATATGGGTTATAATGATTATAATTGGCTATTAAAAAGCAATTGGGGCGAGAGTTTTGTAATTGTCGTTTGCATACGTGAACAATATTGTTAACTAAAAATCAAAAACATTTTTTTTATTATTTCCAAAATAATGTTACAAACATAATATGTCGGAATCCCCTTTTAAGCAGAAATTGCCTGTACCAGGGGATTCCGCTCTTTCATAAATTCAGTACATATTTGCAACATTGAGCGACTATCCTCAAATAAATAATTTCTTTAGGTAAATAATGTAAGTTTGACAACAATTTTACTTAAACAAATAATATATATAACTCACGTATAATCAAATTCCAGGACAAGGTGAACCAGATACGGGACAGTCGTGCGGCATTAGACACGTTGCGGGCGGAGCACGCGGCCCGCTTGGCCGCTCACGCTGAGGCGGCGGAACGCCAGCGGCAAATGCAAATGGCCGCCAAGTTGCAGGCCATGCGGAAGAAGAAACACGAGTATTTGCAGTATCAGAGACAGTTGGCATTGCAGCGGGTGCAGGTTGGTTAATAAACAATAAATTTAAGATCATCATCATCAGCTCATTAAACGTCCCCACCGAAGGGCACGAGCCTATCCGTATAGGGTGATTAGGCCTTAGTCGTCCACGCGGGCAACTTCACACACAACCTTTGAATCTCTTCGCAGGCGTGCATGAAGGTTTCCTCACGATGTTTTCCTTCATTACGGTGATATATAGCGTCAGATAACGTACATATATTTTCGAAAATACGAAAACACATTGGTACGTGTCGGAATTTGAACCTCAACCCTTCCGGTAGGAAGGCGACAGTCCACACCATTGAGCACCGACGCTCACTATAAACTTACTAGATGCAATCTCAAACAAAGTGTCCGCGACAAAATTTTTATTCATAATCACGTCGCTCGCTTCATGTCACAGTGACATAGTAGTATGCTCGTGCTTTTGATTTTGTACCCTTTTAATGATGCGTTAAGGTCAAATTTAATGAATAGTTTTATGTCATATGTCTATACTAGCTTTTGCCCGCGGCTTCGCTCGCATTAAATTCGGGATAACACGGTACTTTCATTTATCACTATACATAGGATTTCCCCTCCCTCGAACTTTATAGGTTTCGGGGTCAATTTAGAATTTTTTTTTAGCAAAAAATATGTTATAGTGTCTAACCTTAAAAGATAGACATATGCTGTCGCGGACTTTTTGTAGACCTTTAAAAGGAGAACATAATCTCATACATGACTTTTGTGTAACTTTAACCGTTTACGCAGCGTAGCAGCAAGCTCCAAGTATGAAAAAATACCCCCGATTTTGAAACATTCTTCATTGCTGCTCCACTTATGTTACTCGTAGCGTGATGATATATTGCCTATAGCCTTCCTCGATAAAAAAGCTATCTAACACTGAAAGAATTTTTCAAATCGAACCAGTAGTTCCTGAGATTAGCGCGTTCAAACAAACAAACTCTTCAGCTTTATATATTAGTATAGATATAACAATATGTCAATGTATGTGCAAGCAGCTCGGTAATTTTTAGATTGATATTTCTTCGGAATTGTGCATCTAGTTAATTTATTATTTAACTAAGTTGATTACACTATGTTTACTGTAATATTAAATGAAGACGAGTATAGTATACAGGATGAATGTTGTAATACTTTGAAGCTATGCGCAAGAAAACTAGTATTTTATAGAAGCAGTGGCATTGAGTTAGATTGGTTACTTTATTTACTGCAGGCCGATCGCGCTCAACAACTCTTTGGTCATTTTCGTATCTAGTTCTTCGCAGCTAGTTCAGTAACAGAAACGAATTTGAGTCGTAACTACTGTCATATTTAAAGTTCAACCGCAGTTTTGCTTGACGTATAAAAATTATGGCAATACCGAATATCGAAAAATACAACCACATCGGGTCGGTACTAAAAACTGAACGCATGCAAAATATTCGATTGTTTATTTGATGTAAGGATACAAGATATAATCGTGTGTATGCGTGTCGAACCCTATGCTGAGTGAATCCTATTGTTTGGCAATTTTTGTGCCAATTTATTTATAATTTTAAAAAAAGAAAAGTATTTATTCAGTTTAGGTCCTTACAGAATACACAGAATTGTTAATAGTTTTACATGCCTAATATTTGTTTATATTTCAGGAGCAAGAAAGGGAAATGCAGATGAGGCAAGAGCAACAGAAGCACCAATACATGATGTCATCAAACAGTGGTTCTACATGCCTGGTGTCACATGCCGCAATACAACCGAACTTCCCGAACCAGCCCATGTACGCGAAAGTCCACAGTTCCACCGCAAATGATGCCAAAGCGACCACCGACAGCCCTCTACCTATCCAAGGGCAGCCGCAAATATCACAAGCGAACATACAGCTGCCCAACCAAATGGGTCCACAGACGATGCCTCAAATGACAACGCGTTCGCAATGTCCACTTCGGGCGCAGCTATTACAGCGAACACACAGCCGACGATGAATCAGGCGAACATACGGCGGGCATGGGCCAACAACCGTTGCAACAGCAAATGATGATGCAGCAAATGCACCAGATGCGAATGCCGATGCAGCCCGGCATGCACCAGATGATGATGCAGAACGGTGTGTCGGCGGGGAACGCGAACGGGCAAGCTCAGTTGGCCAAACAGAGTTTACCCAATCAACCGATGATACCGCCAATGGCGTCGGGACAACAGAACATGCAACCAATGATGAATAAAGCAAATGGGCATGCAGATGCCTAACATGAGGATGCCAATGATGCAAGGCAATCCGAACCAACCGGTGCCAGTATCGGGGTACTCGATGACGCTGCCGAACACTAATATGCAACAAGCAGGCCAGCCCATGTCGTTGCCGGCGCAGCAAATAATGCAAGGCCAGAATGCGAGTATGACGTTACCGAATCACATTCCGAACGCACAGAATGCACCTAACCAGCAAGTGCCTCAGACGCAAGCCCAGCAGCCACATCAATTACCCCCAGGGCAGGCGATGTCGATGCCCAATCAGCAAATGCAGCCTCCCGGCCAAATGATGCAAATCCCGCAAATGGGACCCCAGGGCATTCCACAAGGGCAGATGGGCCAGATGCCAGGTCAGCCGATGGTTCACGGTCAGGCAATGCAGCATCCTGGGCAAATGCCGATGGCACAAGGTCAGTCTATGCACCAAAATCAAATGAACCAGCAGATGCCTCCGGGACAACCTATGCAACAGCCTGGGCAACCCATGCCGCAACAGGGACAACCTATGCAACAGCCTGGGCAACCCATGCCGCAACAGGGACAACCCATGCAGCAACTAGGACAACCAATGCAGCAACCGGGACAACCAATACAACAGCCTGGACAACCCATGCACCAATCAGGACAACCAATTCAACAGCCTGGACAAACTGTACAACATCCTGGACAACCCATGCAACAACCGGGGCAACCCATACAACAGCCTGGACAACCCATGCAACAACCTGGACAACCAATGCAACAACCTGGACAGCCCATGCAACAGCCCGGACAGCAAATGAAAATACAACAACCTCCATTCAACGCCCCCCGGGACAAGTACTGCCTAACGCAAACCAATCTATCAACAAGTTCAGACTCCAGTCAAGTCTGAACATAATAACACACAGCAGAACTTATAGCTTTGATTGAAACTTGTAATTTATTATGGTGAGATATATTTATTCAGATGCCTGATTTTGGATGTTAAGTAATTTAAAAAATTGCAATAATGCGCACTTACAATGCGAGTTTTAAACCAAAATGATGATTGATATTGTGTAATTTTGGTGTAAGATTTTTATATAGAAATACATGTACCAAATAATGATTACATTAGCTTCTGATTTCATGTTCACTAACACCAAGAGGTTTTACAGATATGTTTGATTTAATATAGACATAACTTATTGCCTTTAGTGTGTACTCTACATTTAAAGTTTGTAACTTCATATGAGGATATTTACTCAAATTGGTTTTGTTATAATAAACGGCTGTAAAATATATTTCAAATTAATAAATTTGGGAAGTGAAATCTCTTTGGTTAGATACATCACACATTATACATTTTATTTGCTCTAATATATTTCGTTAGTTGAATGATGGTGCGACCTCACATTGGCTCAAATAATTATATTGTTAAACTGATGAGAATTAAAGTCACAACTATTTATTTATGATATAATTATTATTGTATTATTTCTCAGGTTTATATATAATTAATTTGATTAACTAGTCACTCATTGTGCAATGTTAGGAATGAGTTCCAAACGTTTTTAACGTAAAGATATTTCTTTTCGGATGCGATCTGATATTAATACGTATTAGGAAAAAAAACCTAGTTTAACCAAACACATTTTACATTTCGAAGTATTTGAATTGTAATTCAATAAGCTGAATGTAATAAGATTTATAGTAAACACTTTATTTAGGCATTTAGTGAAGTTTCAAGACATCCAAAATCAAGCAGCCTTTGTGAGGGAAGAGGTTATTATGGCCTTGTAATCTATGTAAATGCAAACATGTAAAATATTTGACGTTCGTAGTTTGTTTAGATAACTATTTTAAATATTTAAAAATTAGTAATTCAAATATTTTTGTTTTATATATATGCGAACAATGGTTTTGTTACTTTTTTACACTAAGTTCTACTACATTGTATGATACTAATAAAGTTGTAAAATAACTGTTTTATATTATTTTTAGTGTTATAGATAACTATAGATACGTTATATGCTCAAAACAACCGAAAAAAGTGCTCCGGATGCAGTGGCAGCACACAGACACAGTTTCTATTTTGCGTAATATTCACCACATTTAGCAATGTAAAGAGATAGCTAACCAAAATATTAAGAGAAAAAATGTCGGCAGTGCTTGTCATTTACGACTTTTGTATACAAAAAAATTGCTTTCCACCAATTCCTAGAATGTATGTGGTAAGAAAACCCTTAAAAAAATATAATTTTGGAGTCATATTTTGTACACTTTCGAAACACGAATCGATTTGAAACATCGAATGATGGTATATTTGATTAAAATTTGTAAACACAAAACAAAGGGTTATGTTCGATGCTGAGCTTGAAACTGAAGAATGATCAAATTGGGTCTTTTGAGTCTTCACCATGCGCGCACTGGTGACTTATTGCTTCTTTTGAATATAGAATCATTGGTGTTTATACATAGACATTATGAGGTAGACAGACTGTATATTGAAAAGCGGTGTCTAATTTTTGTTAGTGTGCAGTTACAGATTTGTATTAGTGTGCGTCACTAGGGATGTGACCTTGGTATCGAACATATTGCTAGAATTAAGCCGGGCGTCGTCGTCGCACCTGCAGAATTAGATGATTATAAATTGTGTTAAAAATAACATGGAGTCAGATACAGCAACGTTGTTAATTTTATCTACAACAAAATTAAAAATAAAGCGTTACCATAATAAATTTTTACGCAAATATTTTGAAGTTTGTTTCCTGGGTTAAAAATTAGATGATGTTGGAACAAATAAAACAAAATATTATTGGTAGGTATTAAATAGACTATATTATATTTTTACGGTAAAATAAAAATTTTAATAACACTCACAAAATCAAACTTAAAAATTATTTTATTTAAAAAATATATACTGAAAGCCTCATTATCATTTTTAAAGACCCATACATACCTACATTGATAACCCACAATAGTGGGTATCATGAAAAAAAGTTTCAGTTTAAAATATGCGACCTAAAAACATTTTTTTTATGTTTTTTTGTTAAAATTATAATGTGGATTACAGAACACAAATATGTTCTTGCAAAATTATAACAATATTTTTATAGTTTTTAAATTTTCTGAGAAAAGTTGATGTGATATTCGGACAAACATACAGACATGACGAATCTATAAGGGTTCTGTTTTTTGCTGTTTGACTACGGAACCCTAAAAAGAAATTAAAAAGTATTTTGAATCTACCACACCGGTTCAAAGATTTGATTATATTAAGAAGACTCTAACCAGTTATACAGAAAAGACTCGCATAAAAGGGTCTAAATAGTAAAAATAACTAACAGGTTGATAATATCCAGGATATCCTTCAAAAATGGTTGGTACTGCATCGGATTTCAGTTTTTTTATTGATAAGCCTACGATGAAACAGGATTGCTCAAAATGTTTTGAGCAAAGCCTGGAGTTCTTCGTAGGCTCCCAGTTTTCACGCCTTACACTTTTAACCCATTCTTCTCTGATTTGTGGACATTTCGGGAACCTAAAAATTCAATAATTGTATAAAAGAAACTGTTAAAGAAATACTATCGATGAAATTAAATTCTATGTTGAGTACATCACTATGTAACATCCTTAAATTTTCATGCATAATATTAATTGTTTTAGACGTAATTTCTACAATTAATACAAGCTAATGTATGTCTAACATTATTTAAAGTCTACTACTACATGTTTTTTATCCATAAGTCTCATTACAACTACGTAATATGAATGAAAATGTCGTCAAATATTTACTTATGAAATGATAATTCCGGGTCTTTTACTCCTCCTTTGGTGGTTCTTGAAGAACAATTTACCGCAGAACACGACATTTTTCTACGTTTACTTATTTCTTTTCAAAATATTTATTAAAATTATGACACTTTGTGAAAAATTTGCACGACAGCTCGTAATGTTTTGGCCTCTTTGGAGGCCACTAAATGACACGTCAGAGTTGTGAAACGTCTATCAACCGTCTCTTCTACTCGTAACTAGGATTCGTGTGATAGACAAAGATACATGACGTGTATTGCATTACAATGATGTAAGAGCGGCAACGTCTATGATACATCTAGTACATGCTTAATCTAAGGTTATATATCACTTTGCACAAGTCATGTGGCAACATTATAAGATACCGCTAATTTTTGAGGAAAATGTAGCGTAGACCTTTTAAATAAAGCAACTTAGTAGGTACAGTGTGTCCTATATCTTTACATAAAGTATTTTTCACAGGTGTTTTTACACTCTTTCCAATCCAATCGTATATATTTATTTGCCAACTCTCCTCTATGAATAACTGATACTAGAAACCGTAAACAACGGTCACTTTGAGTCTTTCAAGTAGTTCTTGTAAAGTTTTAGTAAAGTCCCACATGCATCGTCACTCATTTCATCATTAAATAAATAAGATAAATACATACTAATGACGAGATGGCATGGTCTACGACCTTAACCTTTTCCAAATGAAACGAACAAGGGGATTGGAAGTATTGGGAGTACTCGTTTATAATCGTGAATTTGTTCCTAGCGAGAGCCCCTCTGACCCATAAGGGAGCCATAATAAGCTGCTCATCTCTGACCCATAAATATGGTTTATGTGTCAGAGCTCATCACTAATTTCTTCATCAACTAAACAAAAGAATACTGAAGGAGCATAAGTCTATGACCTGTAAAAAAAACTTGTCAATGTGACATTTGGGTAAAAACACCGGGAATACGGAATACTTGTTGTTATAAAATATAAAACTTTGTTTTAAATACATTTGTAATTTGTTTTCGAGTATTTTTATTGAGTTATGGATGATGAAAATAATGAAGGGCCATTTGCCGTCTGGCAAATGTTTAATGCGCCGACTTTAGTTTTGTTTGATAATTTAGAACATGCAGCTGATGGTTTGGAGAGGTTACTTACATCTATTTTGAAACTATCGGGGTGAGTTTAAATTGCGAGGGACTGTAGTGTGGTTAATTGTTAGTGTTTTACGCTATAATGCAAAATACCTTAATTGATAAATCAAAATCTTAATGATCTTTTACTATTATGAAACAAAAAAAACAGAATGGTCCTTTCATGGACACCTTGGATTGTACATTATTTGGGTTCCGTTTCAAAACGCTGATGCTATATTAACTTTGGGAAGTAAGAAATGCACACAGAAGATTTAGAAATAATTTTAACTTATATTATAGGCATTGCTCTGAGGTCCTAGTACCTAGACCAGGATCTTCCAAATACCCTGATAGCTATTATAGTTCTTTCAACACTTGGCTGATTGGCCGATTGTTCTATGTATGGTCAGTTAAGGAACTGGACAGGTAAGTTTTACCATTTTAATTAGAAAATGTTAACTATTTGTATAGTTACTAAAATAAATAAAAATATATAATTTCTTCACAGAATTCACAGTCTTAGTAAAGATGCACAACTGAAAATAATGAGCATACTATGTGTAAATGATGCATCCTTCTATAATAAATTGCATATGGAATACATAAACATTTTATCCCAATTATATGAATATTACAAAGATGTAAATCACCATGTTCAAAACACAAATTACTCATTGAACAGTTTTGTACCAGAGGAGACATGCATTTCTGAGGCACATCTAAAATTGGAACCTGTTTTTATAAATATAAAAGATATTGACACATGTAAACGTTTAATTGGTCTTACATTGCAATTTTTGGCAGAAAATATACCAATAAACACAATGTACATTGACAAGTACAGAACAAAGTATGTTACCCTGTTTAAAGAAGTTTTGAATATTTTAAATAATTATAGTCTTGATATGAAATTAGAATCATTAAGATTCTTTTCAGATATAATCAGAAATTATAATGAGTACTCTGTAGGAGAGTTTCACAAAGTTTTTCAAAATATAACACTTGAAATGCTATATTCTATTGAAGCTTTTGTAAACTCTATAAATCTGTTATATGAAAGAGGTGAGGTGAACCTTGGATATTTACATAAGTTTAGCAAAATTATTGAAGATATTCTCAAAACTCAAATTGGATATGAAGAAGATTATAGTAATGTTATTAAAAAGATCTGTGCTACAATTATATGTATGAAAAACACTAAAATATTTACAAAGAATTTGATTTTACAATGTTTGTCTTATAGCAAACAAATATTATTTCCTATGAATTTGTTAGCTTTGCAAAGTATGGATTTCAGTGAAATTGAATCAGTAATTGATTGCTACAGTGAAAGCATTGAAACATTTCTTCAAAAAAACACTAACTTTAAAAGATAATTTGTATTACAATGAAATAATGTTAGTCATAAAATCGATGAAGTCTTGTGAAGATTACAATATTGATGCATTTGTCATTGTGTATCATTTACAAAGGTGTGCAAGTGCATTACACATACTGCAACATATTCATATAAAAAAACACATTCTATTAGGTAAAGAAGATATAATATTAATTTGGAGGTCTTTGCTAAAGTTGATTGAGGTGCACTGTGGTCTTCTATCAAATAATAAGAAGTGCCATATAATAATGGATATAACATTAGCAACAGGAATGCTATGTAGGAATGTAACTGTGGAAGAAAGTAGTTCAATACTGCAACTGAATTGCCTACAAGGCACAAACATTTCTCAGGGAACAATATACACTATCAGGACAGTATTAAAGTAAAGATCTTGAAATATTTAATGGTTAATCAGTTGTTATTGAAAATCAAAAGTGACACTTGGAGTACAGTTATTTTGCATTTAATGAATGTTTTAATAAAAAACAAATCACCAGAACTATCGGTTCAGGTAAATGAAAATTGTAAATATTTGATTTCTTGAAATCAATGCCTTTTATGAACATAAAATGTAAATATTTTTTTTCAGATAGTGAAAATGACTCCTTTGATTTTATTGAACAAAATATTTTCAGCAAGCAGGATTATAGGAGAAATTCTAATGCCATTATTTCTGAACAAAGATGAAGACATTCAGATAGAAATAACAAGAATAATCCCAGTAATAGCTTGCATCTCTATGGGGAACTATCAAATTGATGTTAATGCAATAAAATTGTCAAAAGGGCACTCTATATTTAGAAACTCTGCATTAGAATTAACAGTTATGTGTTCTAATTGCCATAAACAACTGACAATGGAGCATTGTATGAATTTATACTCTGAAAACAATTTTGTAACATCATCAAGCATTTCTACAACAACTGGGTTAAAGAATTTACTTGGCAAATTTTTAAATTGGAAACAGTATTTAAATATTGAGAAAACTGAATATTGGGAAATGGCTGCTCGACTTGTAATCATTTTTATGTGTTTTCATATAAAGTTCCACCAGAAATAATAAAATACAAAACAGCAAAAATATATTGAAGGTTTTATGGCCATTTGTAGATAACACATTGGTACTATTTTTAAAAATTATGAATTGATTTTTATACACTTCATTCACTATTGCTAATAAATTCACATTTTTTTTAAAGGTTGATGTAGATGCAGAATGGCTATCGCACAAAGATACTGCTTTTAATCTATGTATTAATATACTAGTTAAGGCAACACACTCCTGTTTAGAAAGCAATGATTACAGTGAGCAGTCTAATACATTAAATCTAATAAAAGATTTGGGCATGGTTCAAAGTGACAAAGTAATATTACCAGCTACTAAGTTGTTTGTATATTTTATCATGCATCCACAATGTTCTTTAAGTCCTAAAGCTGTACTTTATCTCAAAGATGTATGTGAAGAACAGGGCTATAGCACAAATCAAGTGTACCATAGATACAAGAAGGATTATTGCAAGTTAATGGTAGAATGCAGCTTGTATAATGGGAAAGAATTTGCAATAGCACTTCTGAAGATAGTAAGAGCATTCGGTTTTGCCGGTTACAGAGACTTTATTTCGAAAGATATTCACCATTACTTGCCTTATTTGATCCCATATTGTGTAACGGTAAGAGAAGTGCCATCAATGATTGAGGAGATAGCTTCTCTAGTACAATGCACAATATCAGACTTTTTGACTGAAAGGTTCCCACACATTTATGTTCATATATATTTAAATGAGACCAATGAAGTTGCCAAGAAATGCTATGATTTATTAGAAAGACTTACAAAGACGTCAATTTTGAACTTGGTTAAGAAGCATTACAGAGTTATATTAACGGAATTTTTGCTCCAATATTGTTGCAATACGGAAAAAGTTTTGCAAGCTTGCAGATACTTGGCATGCCATGATCCCGACGCTACAATGTCTGGCAGTAATATTTCAGCAAGTATGAGTACCGCGCAAATAGCAGACTTTTTAAATCCCAAGTTCTTAGGAATACTCGCGTATTTCGATCATAAATTAGTCAACTCTAAAGTAGCCTTGTCCGTAAAGAGGAAGGCTTTGAAAAGTTTTCCAGACATAATTCAGTTGATGGGAGTAAAATATTTGACTCCATTGCGATATAAAGTACTGGCGACGCTGAGGTCCGCGATGCCATTGGCAAAGGAATTTCCCAAGATCCTTGTGGAAGCTTGGGGGGCATTTATTCATAATATCGATAGCATATCTTTAGGGCCCCTTCTGTCGAATTTAGCGGTCTCCTTGCTACAGCAGTTTGAGTATGCGCCTCAAGAAATCAATAAAATTTTTCATTACTTAGTGCTTAATAATGAGAATTTGCTTAGTACGCATATATCAGATTTGTTCTTTTTGGAAGATTCCCAAATATTGGACAAAGTAAAAACAGTTATACGAAGGCACGTAAATCGGACGCAGCCCGATGGATTTTTGGATAAAATAAAGTGGTTCTTACAGCATCTGAACCAAGATATTCCAATTATTAAAGCCCATGCTTTCACCCATTTGGATAAACTGCTAAAAACTAACAGAACTGAAATACATAAAGGTATATTTGGAGGAAAAAATATTGACCCAGTCATTGTTGAATTGATAGATTCATTACTTAGTGGTGAGTATGTTGAGTCAAAGTTTTTTTCTGAGAATTATGTGTCCATGGTAATGACAGAATATGCTGTCATCATTCTACCATTACATACCGTTACATTATGCCCACTGCTGAGTGTAGTTTATCCTAATTATTAGCACCATTTATAGAACAGTTGTTATTTCTCAAGACTATTTAAGGGAATATAATAATAAGTCTTGAGAAATCCGTCTTGAGAAATAATAATCTTGGTGGTGGGAAATATGGTTAGAGACGCGTGCGTAACAAGCTATTGAGAAGGCTTGGAGTTTTCCTACGTGACCGAATTAAGAATTACAGATTATTTTGTACATAGAGTGATGGCTATATAGCCAACCATATTATGAAATGTAGCAGGTCTAAATTTGCGGATGCGGTCTTGAAAACCTGATGACTGTTTAAGGTTCAATGGTTTCTCGAATTCAGATTTCTTTTCCTTGTTGATCTTGAAATATTACACTGATTTGAAACGTTAAGTACTCGAAACGAAACCCTCATTTTTCTAATCGCCAAAATATTTTTTACACTACAATTAAGTAATCCATTGTAAAGTATTTTTTCCATGTCGCTAGCGAGTCTACCAATTAATAACTATTACAGGCTGCAAAGATGCTGACTGTGCAGTGAGTGCAGCCAGTGGCCGATGTCTGGGTCAGCTCGGCGCTATAGAAGCCGGTCATCTTCCCCGACAGTACGTCCAACCGGACAGGTCGGCCTTTGCCTTCTCTATAGCCGATAATTGCTTCGCCGCGACTGCTTTGCTGGAGTTGGCCAGGGCGTTTCAGTACGAGAAGGATACAATAGTGAGCGTTTTGGATTTTATGCAAGTAAATTAGGCAAGCTATGTGGGAATTCAATGCTGGTTGGTTTCATGGTTTTTTTGGCATTACACCAGTTTCTTGTTTAAATTAAGTTATGTTTATGATTAGGCAAACTGCCCTGCATTGGGACGTTAAAGGTTCCTTACTTGTGATGTTGAGATTCCAGTTTTCTGTAATATAAAACCCGCAGCATAAAAACCAGCTTAAAATACACAATGTTTTGCTTTAATTACTTTAAGCGGTGTTTGACACAAAACAACTGACCGACAAATAATTCGATTATTTTTCAGAATATGGACTGCTATCTAAACAATACAAGAAATTTTGAAAATATATGACATTTCACCACTGAAGTAAAAAAGATGTTTGGATAGTTTCCCGGAGCATTTACATCAGATCATGCAGCCTCTGCTAAGTTCCAGGTAAAATGACTGTCAGTAGTGATCTTTGTCATTCATTTTAAGAAATCTATTTAATCTATCTACTAGATCTCTTTCCAATCATCGTCTGCCTATAACGACCCACTGCAGGACTTCCCGCAATGCATTAATGTGGCTTGTCCTTTCTATTATCATTAAATAAGCTGCTCATCTTTGAAAAAAAAACATTTCTTTTGTGAAGCGTATACCACGTGTGTGCGTGATCTATTGCGCTATCTGATAAGCGCTGTTTTCATGAGCAATGCAAATACTATCCCTGTCTGTTACGGCATCTCCAGAAACTATACTCATTAAACAGATATTATAGTCAATCTCTTGTCCAAAAATTTTAAATTAACATTTTGTTAGCAAGCTAGATTGGTATTCGGATGCACTTCCAAAATTTGTCTAGTATACTAAACATCTTATAAATCTAAAATACCTATACTATAACGAATATTTCAGATATACGTTGGCGTATCCGTCGCAGCCTAAAACACACCCGCTATTTGGGTCGGAATATGCAATACATTTCTGGAATGGCTCATAAGTAAGTAGTTCGTGAATGTTGTTAACACAGCTGATAGTTACTTATTTCGAAGATATCTAACAAAACATTTTATTGTTTTCCTGTCACAATGACTGCTGGAAAAATCTTATAGAGATAAGCTAGCCTGTACTTCATGCTTCTACTGTATACTTAAATTCAAATCCTGGTGTTTCCAGACATATAAGACTTTTTCATATTTCACCTTTTAGAGTAAATTTACGTAGTAGGAATATGCATATTTATATATCAGGGTGCAATCGAGAACATTAACGGAATTGTTTTTGAATTCACGTCTTTTTGTGAATTATTAGCTATCAGTATATAGCCACCACTGCAGCATATGAAAATATTATTTTAGCTGGGCAGGACAGCTTGATTCCACTTATCGATTCGGAGAGTATCGGGAGTTTACTCGCACAGTTCATCCGAGCATGCGGCGCGATATCAGAACGCTCTTTCTCTTTTTGCCGTCGTTTTGTTACACGCAGTGATGACCAAGATAATGCAACGTATAACAGGAAGAATGTGGCTGTATTGGTATGTATTGTAGATTAAGTTATCTGTTTAAGTAGGTTTCTGTTGTGATTTTTTTAACTTAAAACGTAAAGCTGCATGTCATTATAAGACTGTACGAAAATCCTTCTTCATTAGATTAATAATTGCTACGAGTATTTTAACTACAGTTAGCTTGATTCTGTTTGCATGGGTAGGTATCCACTGCAATATCAGGTTTCGTCCAGTGTATACGAGTGTTACGCTCTTATATAATAATTCCATTTATTCATAAACATAGTGTTACGAGCTGGGTTCCGGATAAATTATTGCCAAACACGAAGAATAACACGGTAACACACTTTATTAATTAACCAATATTAATCACACACAACACTAATTACACTTACACTCGTACTAATTAATCAATTAACGCACGCACTAAAATCCGTAATTAACACTGCACACTATAACACAACACTTTCCGCACACACACGTAATAATCACACGTTAACTCTTCACACTGTTATATCACACTCGACGATCCCTTAGATATCGCTGTATCACTCGCTTCTTCCTTGTAGTCGCAGGTATTTCGCTCTTCGTTCGCTCTTGAGTAGAACACAAGACTCCCGGCGCACCCGTCGGCCCGCCTTATATACCTGTCCGGCCGCTGAGCTCGAAGCGTCGACGTCATTCTACATAGTTCGCGAATTATCTAGAACATACTAGACTCTTTGCTATTTGACAATTCGCATGTCATACTCTATGGATTGTCTGTGGACTGACGTCACATATTAGCCGCCATATTTAATGACATTTTAAATACGTCAATTCGTAACACTGCCCCCTTCCAAGAAATGCTCGTCCCGAGCATTATCTCCATAGAAACGCGCTAATCGATCCACATGAACAATCTTGGATGCTCCTCGTGGGTGCTTGCGTATACGGTACGTGACGTCGTTAATTTTGGTTATAACTCTGGTACGGTCCATCCCATTTAGCTTGAAGTTTGGGAGACTTTCCTTTGCTTCGAAGTGGGTTATGTAGCCATACCAATGAACCTTCTTCAAAACCTTGATTGTTTACGTTGCGATCGTAACGTGTTTTGGCCCTCTCCGATGACTGCTGTTGTTGGGCAGTTGTAATTGCTGCCCTGTCTACATGTTGTTCAGTCCGCCATGCGTTAATTTGCTTGCGGCAGTTGGAGCGAAGATGGCCTTTGAGCCCACAGGAATAACATCTAGGGATAAATCTCCGCAAATATCGACAATCAGCCGTTTCAACAACTTCCCTGATGTGGTGGGTTCTTGGTCTTGTCGCACTGCTTCCACTTCCAACGCATGGGCCAAGGCGTCCTTTAGCGTAGCGTGGTGTCCAAGTCGCACAGCTGCTCTCACCTCCAAATCCCGTATGCCATCACAAAGGCCTGCACCAATATCTTCTGAGCTAGTATGGGCTCTGTTCGATATGCTTTACGAACAAGCTTCTCAATCTCCAATCCCCACTGTTGTAGATTCTCACCAACGCGCTGGACCCGTTCTTTAAGCTGAGCGCGAAACACATGTTCCAAATGAGCATCACCGAACCTGGATTCCAGTGCTTGCACCAACTGTCCATATGTCACATCGTCGCCAAGAGTTTCAAGAACAACAATGCTCGCCCCTTAGGCCCAATGTTAGCGCCGTCAAGCCTGGGATTCGTCCACGAGTTCATTTTCTTAACCACCCCGAACTGTACTTTGTACGCCGACCATGACGTTGTCCCATCGAATGGCGGCACTTTAACGCCTTTTGTCGAAGGCGCGCAACCAACGGATTGCGGGCTACCGTTGGTGAGCTTTAGCTCCTTCACTTCTTTCTTGATGTCGGCAATCTCACGAAAGCTTCCGTAAGTTGTTTCTCATAATGGCCGACTTGCTCCTTAATTTCTTGAAGATCCTTCACAAACTTGGTATGGATGTCCTTGATAAGGAGCATTTGTTCTTCTTGTCGACGAGCCTGCTCTTCCTTGTAGACCTGCAGCTGCGCCTGTAATAGTCGAGCTTGTTCCTCCTGTCGGCGAGCCTGTTCCTCCTGCCGGCGAGCCTGTTCCTCCTTATCGGCTTGGAGTTGCGCTTGTAACTGTCGAGCTTGTTCCTCCTGTCGGCGAGCCTGTTCCTCCTGACGGCGAGCTTGTTCCTGTAGCAACGCCATCAATGCAGCCATATCGAAAGTGGACGCTGCAGAGGCCGTAGATGGTCCCGGCACACCTTCTGTTGCAGTCGCTGGGCTGCCCGATGATGGCGACTCTTCAAACCGGCTCCTGTCCATAGCGGCTTGTCGCTGGCTTCTAGTACGAACAACGTCCGTATCTTCCTTCGGTAGCACAGGCATAATTTATCCCACTTCTGACACCAAATGTTACGAGCTGGGGGTTCCGGATAAATTATTGCCAAACACGAAGAATAACACGGTAACACACTTTATTAATTAACCAATATTAATCACACACAACACTAATTACACTTACACTCGTACTAATTAATCAATTAACGCACGCACTAAAATCCGTAATTAACACTGCACACTATAACACAACACTTTCCGCACACACACGTAATAATCACACGTTAACTCTTCACACTGTTATATCACACTCGACGATCCCTTAGATATCGCTGTATCACTCGCTTCTTCCTTGTAGTCGCAGGTATTTCGCTCTTCGTTCGCTCTTGAGTAGAACACAAGACTCCCGGCGCACCCGTCGGCCCGCCTTATATACCTGTCCGGCCGCTGAGCTCGAAGCGTCGACGTCATTCTACATAGTTCGCGAATTATCTAGAACATACTAGACTCTTTGCTATTTGACAATTCGCATGTCATACTCTATGGACTGTCTGGACTGACGTCACATATTAGCCGCCATTTTAATGACATTTTAATTACGTCAATTCGTAAACAATAGGTACATAAACGTGTTATGTTATGAGATTGAATCTCTATATTTCACCATTTTGGTATATAAACTCTTACTTTTATATATATTAATACATAAAAAAAATTATTACTTTTATAACAATTTACAATAAAAAATGTCCAATTAAAATGTCAAATCCTGGTCAATATTCACTCAAATTATAATACCATTAGCAATAGTAATAATAATAAAAATAAAGGTATATTAAAAAAGTAGCCATAAAAAAAATAAGAATAACAGTAAATATGTCAAGTAAAAATTAAAAAATACTTATAATATTTAAAACCAACACAAAATATCTCCTTATATAATCTTCTGTGCAAAATGGGAATTCTAGCTAAATTATTGGTAGATGACTTAACATTTGTCGCCTCAGCTTACG
>PQWD01004335.1:0-12983 GCA_019425675.1 Leucinodes orbonalis
AATAGTCATGCCGCAATGCACAATGCATCCACAACATGCAGTATATAAAGTATAGTTTTTTAAAATATAAATATATATTTTTAAAATTCGAACTAATATAATTTTAAAGAAGAATATATAAAAACACTTGAATTTTGTTCCCAATACATAATATAGCTCCAATAATCTGCACACCTGATTATACATTTGAGAGATCCTGGAGATTGGCGACTTCGAGACGTAAACAGTTTTACGGAAAGGGCAACTTAATATTTATTAAACAGGCTTTCGAGACACCCACCCAGGCACTCTAAATCTAAATTTTTCTAGAAGCTGGGAACAGTTAAGATGATTACGAAAGAACACTACCATATACGAGTATTGATCCCACCAAACTCCCATACAGTAAAACTTTAGTTTTGGGTTGCCAAAAATGTTTTGTATTCCTAATAACAAAGCCAAGAATTCGAGAAGATTTGGATATGACTTTGTCCATGTGTGGAATGAACGTCAGTTTTTTATTCAGCAAGATTCCCAAGTCCCTCACCACCCTTGCCTCTGTGATATTTGTACCCTTGAAGTTATACACCGATGAAATAATATCCTTTTCATGTATCTGATCCAACTACAAGGTATATAATTTGCATAAGTATGTAGTGTTAATGTTAGTTAAACTTACGATCATAGTCTAGGACAATAGTGCTTATTTTAAAAATAAGATTTGTCGATGACATCTCTCAATCTTAAATTATCCCTCATGAAGTTGTATACGTATTTTAATGTCTGCTTGTCTAGAGGCAAAATGGATTCGATGGGGAAGCACATCAAAGAATTTGGTGTTAACTCGAGGGGCTTGTGTTTCTTGGAATACAAATTTCATAATATTGGTATACTTTTGGTTTGCAGTGCGGTGACGGCAGATTGAAATAAAAAAAAAACACTTTGAAAACAGCTTATGGACAAGGTATGCGAAGCACACATCATAGGAAAGGTTAACTTATAAAACTGTAGTAGGTACTGCTACCTACTGCTACTGTGAAGTGCTGATACGTACAAGCGGAGTGATTAAAAACTGCAATGACTTATACTATTGTGGTTACCTTAAGATTATAGGAGGACCAGAGGATAGTCACATCGACATTAGTTAGGTAAAGTTTTTATCTAATAAGTATAAAAAAAATATCTTAGTTATAATCCTTAAGTCAAATAAACTATTCTTTGGCGTTATCTTATGATTACTTATAAATAATAATAAATAAAAACATTTGGTTTTTCGAACAGTTTATTTTCGCCGCAGTCTTATAACATAAAAAAGATGTCGACTAAAGACTATCTATACATAAGTAATTAAAGGAATAATATCACATGGTTAATAGAGGACAGGCGTCGGCCTCGCTTAGTGGTACTCGGGGTGCACGGGGGCTGTGTTATGGACCACCGCGTTGAAGCTGGAAAAAATATATAGTTTTAATCATACAGAACTCTTTTATGTAATAATACAATATTTCGGCTACAAAATCAAGCAGCGAACGGGTAGCATGACTCTGTCAAACATACACTCACACTAAACCATGAGTCCAACAGTGGTAGTTATATGGTTACCTCAAAAAATAAACAAAGAAATATTATTTAAGATAAAATAGGTAGAAGATAAAAAATTGTTTTTTACCTTTAAAAATATATTTTATTGATTTCCAGTATTTAAGTACAAGTATTTAATTACTTTTATAAAAATAATCAAAAATAGGGTATGATTACCATCATAAATAATATTTTCAATCACAAATACTTCTTGCGCCTGCGTTACTTAAGATTCTAAATACGTGGTTTATTTATGTCACTGCTACAAAAAGAGTAGGCGCTAATGTGGTAATATAAAACTTCCAACTGTAATTAGTTTAGTGTTTAATTTCTATCCTTTTCAGAACGTATTAAAAGTAGATTTGAAAGCATATTTAAGAATATGTAAGAAAAAGAGAAGTAGGAGTGATGATCATCGACCACCGACCAAAGATATCGAACATAGCAATACTGTAACTACTACCATGCCTCTGTCTATTATCCCTTTCATATTTTGTACCTTAATTAATTTGTATGGGTAATAAGTACAATATATACATAAGAATTTGGATATGTTTTTTTGGGAACTAACTGTGGAATTATGCTTACCCATTGTGGTCATCGGCGGTATAGGTGACCTTGCGGAAGGAGCCATCAGGCTGGAGGAGGGAGTACTCGCCCTTCACTACATCACCGTCTCTGGCTTCGTGCTGGGTTTTGTGGTCACCGGTGTGAGGGTCCGATACTGAGTATGAGTAGTCATATTTAGGTGGGCCTGGAAACAAAAGACAGCCTGAAAGTTAGCACTGCTATACCAAAATATTAGAATGCACCGTGCTTTATTGGCGAAATTGGTTTGAGTACCGAATTTTTTTTCAAGACCAAGTGTAACAATGTCTTGTTGGGACCTCTACACTGGCTTTCGGTATTTATGGGTCAAATCACATAAATCAATTAATGTAGGTATAAATAATAGGCGGTAAATGTATGGAGTGTGGAATTTTTAGTACTTGACGATCGTATTCCAAAAGTGGGAACTACATATAACTAATAATTGCGATTCAAACCATGGACACCGCATCAATATACCAAAGATTGTTGAAATTCGATTGGAAACATTCGTAAACGACTTGGCTCCTATCAATCATTTACATTCCATTACTTTCAAATAGCTCCAGTTTGGATTATTTAAATCTGTCAATAGCGTTGTGCAAGGCAGTCGGATTTGGGTCGAATCTTACACATCCACTATTAGAGCGGTCGTGAGTGTACGCGGTTGCAAACAGTACGTTTGCCGGGTTTCATGACTGTCATTATGTCCCGGGACCTAGGTAGGGTTGTCGATACGAGAATAAATAAATATCCACCGATTTTCATACCGCGACATCTAGCTCGAAACAAAGTATCTAATAATAGTCTGTAATATGGGTACTTTATAACGGATGAACATACCTAAATACTTTTTTGCACATAATATATATACATAATTAAGGATTAAATTTGAGGATATTGAAATACCCAGTCCAATAAAACTCGCAAATTCTCTATGGTGAACACACAAAGTTTGTATCTACTGCTCGGAGATTGAACCCGGAGCCCTTGGTGAATTTGATGTATAACTATTATTGCGTTATTAGCTTTAAATATGTAGTTTACTGACCCTAGCGTGTAATACTATTGTTACTTATATTATGGACCTGGTCTAAAATAAAATTACACCAAATGACTTGTGACTTGAGTTACTATCCATAAATGTGTACTGTACTTGCTTAAGTGATAAACATAGTTTAATCCTACTTTTCACTATCCCATACATGACAAACTCCTAGATCAGTACAAACAAATTTGTTTAGTCTGCACACATACTTTACGATTAATAAAAATAAAGTTCCTAATAGAATACTCTCAGTAAAAGTAATCCACCGGTACCGGATGCTCCATAAAAAACTATAATTTCTCTAACAAAAAATAAAACAATTAAGAATACTATAAGTCGCATCTGTTATTTCTTTTCCAATTAGGAGTCACAATAGGAATAAGTTTGCATAGCTATTTATTATATTAAATCGCATATAAATTATGACAAGTAACCGACACTATATCCTAGCAACCCTGCGTCGGTGTCGCAACGTCCTGGGAACTTGTGCATCGGCGAACAGTCACGACAGGGACATACTTGTACCTACAATATACCTACTGTCTATGGGTATTACATAAACCCGTGGATTGCTCCGATTCGCTGCCCGCGGCGGATTTATGACAACATCATAAATACAGCGGCCCTCGTAAATTACCCAGTGCTCTTTAATTTTCCAAGTAGAACGTGTATCAGTTATTTAATAGGCCCTTCGGGTGGAATTGTTATCGTCACATAACCATTCTTGTGTTGCAATGGGAAGTTATGGTACTGTGTTTGGAATTTACTAGAACTTAAGACATGTAAGATGAAAAGTATAGGTATATACCAAGACCCACAAATACTATGCTTATTGAGAATAATCCTGATTTTGGTATATTGCTAATTTTATGTCTATTCCTTTAAAAATTTTGGTTGTTGCTTAATTTTAATAAATTAGGCACTACTACGTCGAAATTCCACTTATGATACTGCACGAAGAGATAACAACTATCTCCTAACTTTAAAATTATGATTCAAAGTTTCTTTTGAAAGAAAAATATAAATACGATAAAATACTTTAATTTTCAACCAGACAAGGCAGTCGTCTCAACAATTTTATTTAGTAACGTTAATCAGGGTCCAACATAAGAGGACGGTTCTGACGCAACGTCGTTAACATACTACGGGATCGTTGTAGGTTCACAGATATGTACTTATCCGGAAACCGAGAACCGATTGTGTTGGATCGCAACACGCGAGTTTATGCAAGCTATCAATTAGTTACTTGCTATTGTATTACGTCATGAGTAACCAGGGAAACAGAACAAGCTGCTCCACTTAACATCGATATATTAGGTTTGGATGTAAGTTTAATTAGCCGATATTGCGTGAACGATTTCCCTGAGTAAGAACACAACCGATCGTATGCTGACGTAGGAAAACAATAGAAAATCTTGTTTTTTGGAAATTGAATAAATTGAGGCTCATTCATGATTACTCTAGCAATCATCCGATATAACGTCCAACACCTATATAGTAACCCATGACGCAGGCCTAGTGCGAAATGCTGGGTGTAGCAAAGACATTCATCATCATCATCATTACAACTAGAACGTCCACTGCTGAACGAAGGCCTCCCTAATGATTTCCACGTGGACCGATCCCTTGCAGTTGACATCCATTGCAAAGACATTGCTATCATATAAAAATAGATAACTATCCTTGACCACAATGTTCTTAGTTTTCTGTATGAAACAATCATTTTGTGCGACATTTAACGTGTCGCAATAATGAGGCTTGCGACGGTCGCTGTCGCAGTATGTTCTCATTGCGCACCTTATAATGTTCCTTAGCTGAAGGCCGTCAATAATTCATAGCATTTTTTATATCATTAGGACGGTTGCACGAGCTTCATTACGCGGTCTGTGTGTTGCATTCGAGCAAATCGTTACTCGTGTAAATCGTCTTTATGATTTGTTTCTTAATTTTACGACGCGAGTTTAACGTGAGCATATGAAACTTACTCTGTTACATAATTAAGAGATTCAATTTCCTTATGTCATTAGTATTTTTGTATTACATTAATATTTTTTGTATTAATTCAAACAATAAATAAGCAATATTCATTCAATTTTAACTTTCAGCTATGATTCACCGGGATTGATCGTAAATAAATAGATAAAAAGGTAAATATTTTTAACAGCGTGTGTTGGTTCGTTTCCATACCAAAAGAAGAAGCATAGACCCTTCACATCACTGCTATAGAAGATATACATTAATACGGTGAAATAAAAACAAAAGAGATGCGTCTGTAAGCCAGTGCACTCTCAACTTTTTTCCGGGTTGAAATTTCACTGTAAGCCACAGATGGACTTTACACTCCAGGGCAAGGGGCGAACGCTTATTACTCCTGGCCTAATTCATGTATCTGGGGATCCTTAGAATGTTAATATTAAGGAATAACGACGAATAAAGAAACATTTAAGGTAAGAATGTAGCCTTACATGATAGTCGACATGTGTGTCTTCATGCCCGTAGTGAGCGACCGGCGCGTACGCAACGCTTCGTGGCCGTACGCATCGCCCGCGTACCCTCCGTGCGCTAGCTGTAACGCCGGCCGACGCCAGCGCCACCACGGACAGAATTACTGCGGCCTGAACAGGGAAACAATTTAATCACACCTTGTTGAATATGTTAAAATTTAAACAAAATATTTGCCGACGTTCACACAACGCTATTAGCCCCAATTTAACTTTTGAACGCCGACGACACATAAATAAGACTGCAAGAAATAAATATTTGGCTTCCTGGTGTTCAATAGATAAAGCTTAGAGCTTGTCTTGTGGGTACTTAACAACAGATAAATAAACTGATATAGATACTTTTTTGTAAATAACAAATTATATAGAATAGGATTTAATTTAATGGTTGAAGATCCAAGATTCTAGAAAAAAGTTTTTAATCTTCGTTGGCAAACCAGAAAAATATAAAGGTAGTGCTAGGAAGGTGCGTACTCCAGATTTCTGCGGGAATGTCAAGTCTACTCATAAAGTATTTCATGTCACCGTAGGGAGCCATATTAGTTTAAATTGTATATAATACATCGCTATTGATAAGTTATATAACGTATAAATCATTATTAATAAGTTCAAAGACATAGACGACAAATATTTAGTTACATATTGATTTCACAGCGATCTTTGTATACGTATAAAGAGGATAAGAAACAGTGTATATTCTATAAACTCTATTAAACGCAATGGTGTTAAATCTTGATTGTTATATTATAATTAATTTAAAATGTTCAAATTGAATTACTTAAATCATCTGGTTAGCGATGAGATTTTAAAAGCGTCACCGTTTACAAAAGACACGCAAACAAATAAACCCGCAAGTTTTAGTAAAACGATGAGTTTAAAAAAATTATATTTCCGTGAAAAGATATCCTGCTGTGTATGTAATGGCAGTAAAGGGATAACAAAACTTCCAATTTATTTTACAGGGGGATATTGTCTTTGTTTTTCAATCAACCGGGACTTTAACCTAGATCCTTCACCATGTCAAGGAAATTGTTGTTATGCTCGAAACCGATATCTAACGCTTTTCGTGAGAATTGAAAACCCGAAGTAACAGATAGCCGCGTCGCATTCCCGATCACTTGCAATTTTGGTCCTTTCACTATTCCGTAACAGGATTGTTAGTCGTGTTTTGCACTTACTTTGGCGATCATTTGTGTTTGAATAAGGTTTGCTTCGTTTCACGACCACACACAACTGTTGCCGAAGAACGGCGTCGTCGACTTTTATATAGTTAACGGGCCAGATGCAGTGTATACGCGCGTACGCAAGACAGTAGTTTGATAATGATATAGCAATTACGTAAAATTATGCAGCGCTCTGCCTGGTTCAAGGTGAGAAAATCATGCGTCCTAAGACAATTGATGTGAAAGTGACCATTCGAGAATTTTGACTATATTAGGAACGACGCGATCTAGAGATCTGGAAAGTTTTATGTGCTGTGAGATTAAGACATGATTTAGGCGTGTCCTTTTATTCTGGAGTAAGATCTGCATACCTTTGCGATTTTGTATGAGTTTCTTTTTAATTTATTATTATCGTATATTCATAGAGATTACAAATGAGATGAGAAAAACATGAGGAAATGAAAAGAAGTTCAAATATAAAACATAATTAGTTTTTACATTGTAAGGACTATTGCAACACAAACTTCGAGAGCATATAGTAAATTTTTTTTCGTAATAGCTTGTAATGAAATAGGATGTGAGGGGTCTAGGCATACATACGCAATACCTTTGGGACCCAAGCCAACTTCCTTGGTAACTTGGTAATTAACACACTAATGGGGTTCTGGGACATGTTGGTGGTCAATATACCAGTGCAAGTAGTTACGTTCCCTGGAATGATGGAAGTCATAATGTTAAAATGTACAGCAGTGGTAGTTAAGGCTGTAGTAGAGATTTTCCATCCGACCTATAAAGAAACTTTAAGAAAGATGTCACATTGACAGGTTTCAGATGGAACTCTTTTTCAATTAATACTTGTAAAACCGATTACTTACTTATAGATATCGCCTGGAATTTTAACAATTCATATGGTGTAATGATTGAGAAGTTTTTGCTATTACACCAAGGTTTCCGGTATCGAATCTCGTGCAGTATAAGTATCTTTGTATTGATTTGGGTGGGCCGAGTGGTCTTACCAAAGGTACTTTTCAAATTAACTTACTGCAGTAAATCAAGCCAATAGGGCAATTCACCATAGCTAGTTAACAAGATTTTCAATTACACATAACCTATATTTTTGATTAATGTTTTAGGAGTACTTCGTTGATATCGTAATACAAACAAATATCGCTAACAGTCCACGAGATGGACCGCATTCTATTGCGTATCAAAATACATAAAAGGCAATCGTAATCAGCTTTGAGCCCGTTAAAAATATAATTAAAACGGTTTTGGGTAATTTTTACATTCTCAAGGTTTCAAGGTTTTGTAATACCTACGCTTTGATGTTTGCAGATGTACCTATATGTTTTAATGTTGTTTTAATTGTTATGGCCTGTGAATGACTTTTAGTCTTAATCGATGTAAAGCGTTTCAGAGCTGAAATCAGGATATAACCTGATTATAGTGAAGAAAAAAATAAGGGATAGTAGGTAATAAACAATATTTTTTTACCTTCTATCCCTATTACCTGGAGATGCCGAAGTGGATCAAACCCACTAGATCCAGTTCTTCTTTGATCAGTAATCAAGAATATTTGTGAAGTCTTATCAGTTCGACTAAAGATGAGCTTTTTTACCGTAAATGTTTTTCTTTCTGATATTAACGTCAGCGAACTGGTTATGCCCTATATCCTATTGTTGAGATTATTATCTGACAGCTGGATCATTATATAATGGTGTCGATGTGAAATATGCCAAGGCGTTTAATTGATTATAATAGGCATATAATTTGAAATTTGCACTACGTTACTATGGATTTCCGTTAAGATTACGCAGCAGGGATTACTTATAAAAGTATAAATTACTAAGAATGCGCTTTCTCTGCATTTAATACAATACGAATATAACTTACACAATATGGGCCTTACCAAGCTCTCCCTGAAATACCTTGTGAGTATCGCTTGGGATGCAATCATGCTAGATGTAATTATTATTAGTGCTGAGAGCCCTTGCCAGCTGTCCAGTGAACAGTGGTAGTCATTTCAGGAAAGAATTAAAGTTATATAGAGTTTAAGTTATACTTCTATTGTGCTTTATAATGGTATCTTAATAAAACTAAAAAATATAACAAAGATATTGTTGCCCCGGTCAATGCAAGAGTTGGAGATAGCTAAAATCAAGGATTCGAATTTGTGAAGTTCGAATACTTAAAATTAAAAAAATAACGTGCACTTGTAATTTTAGCAGATGCAATTAACAGTACACCACATTATCACCAACAACGCATGTGAGTATTACGCATACGCGACGAACTAGGGCGTTACGCTTCGAAGTAACCTAAAAGACAAAATAATTGCGACATGACCTTGCGACTTGGGATTATTAAAGACAATAATAAGATTTCGTAGTTACAACTATACTCCTCTAATGATAAATAATACCAATGTAAGAATGCGTTTGCTCGAGGCTCAAGTTTCTCTGAGACTTGGACTCTTTAATATTATTCTGTTACTATTGATAACGAGTATGTGTATTTGTTCTACTTAACATGTCATATTCATAATCGATCCAATAACAAGCGTTTATGAAATAAGTACTGTATCCTCGAAAATATGTCCAAAAATCAATGTTTCAAGTGTTATGTAGGAAAAAATAATTAAGAATTTATATATTTTCAACTTGTTCAACATAGTTAAGCAAGAGTTTTAAATAGGACTGCACAATTAAAAAAAACATAAATCAACCGTCATTTAAAAGGTAGAAACTAGTATCAATTCTAATAGTGATTTGGTAGAACTTTTGTTATCAAGTCATTATTGTCATTCCATTTTATAACCAAAAAAAATAGTATTGGTTTAGTACTGACAACTTATAGTTATATTGTCCCATGGATACATGGAATACACGTATTATTTACATAGTGATATAAATCGATATGCCGATTCACGCTCACCAAAGTGCAGTCGCATAAGTATGTCAAAACTTCAATTTCCTAGTTTTGGTGCAGTAACTGCGTTTATAAGTGAAATATTACGTCAGTGACTTGCTCCTAAGTGTTGTCGAATCAGATTTTACAGTGCCTGCTTTGTTAAATCATTATACCAAAGGTTTGAATACATTACCTAATTTTACATTACATAATAGGAGGTTGTAAAATATTATACTTGGTTATAGAACCTATAGATAAAGGGTCTTGGTCTTTATCTTCGGGACTTAAACTAATATGCCCATTCTACATTTTTTGGCCAACCACCACCACGCATTTCACCAGCTCGTATAGGTCTAAAACTCCACTTGGACAAACCATTGTCATAGATCCGCATTGGGCGCGTTGTGTGTAACGGCCCAATTGACCCAAATCTCTTATGGCTACGAGGTGAAGGAAGGCCTGCTCATTAATATGTTATTTTGGTATATTATACATGTATTTACAAAAATGTATGTTAATCCGCTGATTTCAACCCATAGTATAAGTTTCTTGCTTAAATTGTATGAATGGCGCTGTGTGATTGTCTTTGGCTACCTATTACAATTTTATTATATTACACACGTTGAGTATCATTTAATGTTTAATCACTTTGTTTTTCCCTTTCGTTCTTGAACGTTAATACTCAGCACCTTTTTAGGCAGTTTACCGACTATTACCTATATCATTTCACATCTTTAAAAGTTATTCTGTTATTCACTTACGTTTATCTTATAAGATGAATACGTGACATAGATTTTACGTTCTATGATTATATAGGTAACCTTAAGTTCACAGTTAAATCGTAAGTTACGTGTTGTACCTTTCGACAAGCTTCCGCCGTGAGATAAACGTTTTGACGCAATATAGTTTCATAAAGCGAAAATTTCTCGAATATGACTCGTTGTTTACGTATAAATCTCAAAGACTTATGACATATTTATGCGAGTTATGCAAGTGATCATTTTGTCTAGTTTGTGCACTAGATAGGAAATAAGTTGAAAAAGCTTCGAACAAGCCAAGCTATGTACAAATATTGTGTATTCATAATTTAAAAATCAATCAATCAGAAAAAGTTGGATGTTAGGTAGAATATATGAAAGGAGTGCAATTACTGTAATATTTACTATGTCTAAACGATAAACGTGAGAAGCTCAATTATTACTTGAAAGTATCATGTAGTTCAATTAATCATAGTATACGCATTTAAAGTACAATAACCGCTGGTAGTTTCTGAGTTAACTATTTGCGAACGACACTTTTAACGTTTAAATTAGTTATCGATAGCCCGTCATAGTTAACAACACGACAACACAATACTGTACTGCTGGGTTCCACCATAATCTTTACACTTGGCAGGTGATTTCCAGACAAACAAAGAATATTAGATAGGTTTGCTGTCAGAAATCATACTACATCTTCATACTTATGTCGAGATTTAATTAAAAGGTCTAACAGTTCACATCAGTTCTTATTGGACTTAGTATAGTAGACTAAAAAGTCAAACATTTAAGTTAAGTAACTTGAGTATATTTAATGTAAAACATTATGAAACGTATTTGAAATGAATATTTATTATCTATGATCAATAAATAAATAACCGCTGACGTTCACATAACGTCATCTCCGCCCAAACTAAGCACTAAGCCTGTAATATAGGTAACAAAACACGGATAAACATAAAGTAATACTGACAATAATTTAGTCTATTTGAGATTTTATATATTAAAAAAAGTGCAATCTGATTAATATTCCTAATTTCAAATTATTGTTTGTTGGTAAAGAAAATAACAATAGGTATATAATAAAAATATTATGGCAAAGATTTACAATGAAACTTACTGTATTCAAACCTGAAGAACCCCACCTCTTTAATAAGTCAATATTTTTTTAACACAACCGTGGAATTAAGTAAGTAGGTAATAAGCAGATGTTCATCAATGCAGTTCGCGATGTTACGAACAAGGGCCGGTTTGATTATAACAGGCCTTTTTTGCGGTTATGAACATCAATTAGCGGTTATACAACTTCACACGTCTGGTTAGTGAATTGCAAGCAGGGATGTAATAAAATATTCATTTTCATATTGTTTTGCTTAGTCATACTGACTTCTGTTTTAGCCTAAACTTAGTTTTACAAACCGCATCGTTCAATCCTTGTTGTAAAAATCAAACGAGGCCCTAGCCAAACCGCATTGAACCAGCACCGTCACTTAATGTCTGGTATCACTAATTATGTTAAGATTGAGATCGAAATGATGATGATCTTGATGAACAAATTATAAAATAAACGAAATTGCACAAGACGTTACAAATTGGCTCATTCATCTGATCCAACACCATACTAACTAGGTGGTAGACGTCTAGGTAGGTACCACTGCAGTGCCAGATATCGTCGCGTGAAACAGGAGTGTTAAGTATTTTTGTGTTTCGGGATGAAGGCACTGTAGCTAGTGAAATTACCGGGTATAAGGGATCTTACATCTGATGTCTCGGGTAACGGGCGCTGTGCGGCATTGATGGATGATGAGAATTATCTTTCAGTTTGGGACTCGTTTAATGCTGCTCTGTCATAGTTGGGCGTATCACTTACCATCAGATGAGCGTCCTAACTGTGCTGTACAATTATGACGTAAATAAAAATGTACGATCGGATGGTCTGTTTGCGTCCTATTTTCTTGTTAAGCGCAATTCAATGTTTGACATAGGTTTCCTCATGCAGCCTCCATCAATGATCTTTTGCAAATCGTTGGGCCATCAGGTCGGGCCTTTAGTAAATATTTAAAAGAAATACTAAGTATGTGATAAATTATATTGAGCATGTTATAAATATTACAAATGGATAATGCTCTTTAAAATGTTATATGAAAACTGACGAGTCAAGCCTCGGTGGCATCCTTGAATATGCTGTGAATATGCAACAATGATTCAGCTCACTCAATGAAGAACAAAATGTTTCCTGAAAATTGATTAAGTGTATTGTTTTTATTCAATTGTTTTATCGAAATGTATTGCTTTTCGCGGGCTAACGAAATAGTTTCTATTGTGTTTGTATTTTTTGTAACAACTCAATTTGATATTTTCATTCAGATTGGTATTTGAGCACACATTCATGAAAAAAATAAAAAAGCCTTACTTGTTATGAAAATATGAGCTTTTCATAATTTAAAACAGAAAA
>PQWD01004337.1:0-10148 GCA_019425675.1 Leucinodes orbonalis
ACTGCTCAACAGACATCGGTTCTGCGACACAAGACTGTTCCCCAACTTGGTGCTACGTAGCAGCTGATACACCAATACTAAGTGAAATGCAGATAGCTTTCCACTGATTGTATTGAAAGTAATTGAGGAAGGCCTATGTTCGACAGTCGTAACTGGTTATAAGAGACCTGGGCCTGGGTGTAACATCTGTTGTCTCGGGTGACAGGCGCATTGCGGCATTGATGGAGGATAATATCTGTCTATCAGTTGTTGGTTCCCTTCAATGATGCTCTGTCAAGGTCAGGCGTATCACTTACCATCAGTTGAGCGTCCGGACCGTCCTGTACACTAATAACATAAAGAAGTCGTCATGTTGTCTCTTAAATGAGAATTATGTATACAATAAACTTTGTGCACAGATTAATCGAAGAGATCACAACTGAACTCATCGTTCCCGACGAAAAAGAACCGTTCAACTTCGCCACGTACAACCCTAAAATGGAAAGACCGACGAGGATCTGGTCTCCGAAGAAGCTGACGCATACGTCATACTGAACCCTGAGGACAGCTATGTCCAGCCAAAATACCGTCTGTCAAACCGACTGAGACATTGCAAGTCACGGTGCCGAGTGTCAAGATATTGTTCGAGCTGGAGCAGACTGTGCTCGTTCCGGTTTTGATGATAAATGTGAGTATATGTACTTTTTTGCTGAGATTCGAAGGTTGTGTGTGTAGTCGTCCAACCCGCACTGGGCCCGCGTGGACGACTAAGGCCTATACACCCGCGTGCGGGTAGGCTCGTGCCCCTCGGTGGGGACGTTTAATGAACTGATGATGATGATGAGTTATCGAGCTGAGATCACATCGTTTTTTAACCCAGATTTTTAATAATAGATCCTGTCATCTGGCCTATTATAATTCGGACTTGGGTTATGAATGATTATTATTGCAGCGAGCGTCGATGGCTCAATGGTGTGGACTGTCGCTCTCCTACCGGGAGAGCTGAGGTTCAGATCCCGCCACGTACCAATGTGTTTTCGAATTTCGAAAAATATGTACGTTATCCGACGCTCTTACGGTAAAGGAAAACATCGTGACGAAAGCTGCGCACGCCTGCGAAGAGATTCAAAGGTTGGTGTGAAGTCGTCTAATCCGCACTGGGCTCGCGTGGACGACTAAACCTAAGCAACCTATACGGATAGGCTCGTGCCCCTTGGTGTGGACGTTTAATGAGCTGATGATGATAATTGCAGCTGTCAAGCGAGCTGACCCTACACGACTGGTCAAGTCAGCTACACGGCAGCGGAGCCCTGTCCCTGCAGGCCAGTGTTTACAATGAGCGCCTCCACGCGTGGGAGCCTCTACTGGAGCCCGTCGTCAGGCGGAGAACTACTGCCGCCCTTGGACGTCACTGTCACTGTGTTCCAGGTCTGTATTGAGTCTGGATGCGATAGAATTTATTGTCAAATAATAAACTCGAGTAACTTCTGACTTTTGTATTGAAATAAAATAGTTTTACAATTTGATGTTAGCGAGACGCTGCCCAAAGGAGTAATGGCCGAGCGATGGGTTTACAAAGGTTGTCTAAGGAACCATTCATTGCTTGAATGTTGCTATTGGGAAGGGTATAGGCGTTGACAGAGTCCATTAGGGAATAACACCGTACCTACAAAAAGCTTCGCGTTTCTAATCTTAGTAAAATATAAAAATAAAATGAAAAATTATATATGTTGATATATAGATACAGAAAGATATTGGATGATTTTTGATCTCCCATTTAGTGTAATGGTTGAGACGTGACTACACCAAGGGTTCCGGGTTCGATCCCTAGGCAGTACAAACATTTGCGTGCATGAACATGTCTGTTTGTAACAGTCTGGGTGTTTTCTATGTATAATATGTATGTATTTACAAAAAAAAATATAAGTATGTTTATCCGTTGTTTAGTACCCATAATACAGGCTTCACGCTTAACTTGGGGCTAGATGGCGCTGTGCGAATGTTAGGGGATTTTTAATAACTATTTAAAAAGTAAAATGAAAAATTATATATGCTTAAAAAGGTTTAGTTAACATGATATACAAATTTATGTGTAAATAACAAGTACAATCTTCTTAAATAGTGAGCTATGTACTCATTGAATAGATACGTATACGAGGACAGCTGCCGACAAACTGCATGTGCAGTTTGGCAGATTACTTAGGCCCGTATTCTAGAATGAGACTCAAGCGTTGACCTTTACTTGAATAAAGTTAGAAAGGGATATCGCTCTATACGATAAATAGAAGCATCCTTTTCTAACTCAATTTAAGTTAAACGTTGAGTACCGTTCTAGAATACGGGCCTAAGACTTGCTAGTTTTTAAGTTTTAAATAAATTAAAAGAAACACAATGGCGTCACGGTCTTATATATCAACTGGAACACTTAATGCCTTGTGCACTTCTAAAAAATACCTGTATTTTCAAATTTAATCCAGTTACATTTTGATTTATTTAATATTCATGACGCGCCTTATTAGGTTTTTATTATATTACTGAAAATAAATTAAAACGAACGTCCTACTCCTCCAGGCGAAGTCGTACCCCATGTCAGCGAGGCTTGACACCACCCACCATGCCGAGGAGGTCTCAGCATCAGACTCCAAGCCGAAGAAGAGAGCCGGCTTCGAATCCGAGACATCAGCGGACGAGTGCGACACGGACAACGAGATGACGTTTATAAGGAATCCGAACGGTCGCGATAATCAGCATTACAATGTGGACTTTGCGGCGAGCAATATGGCGCTGCTGGGCGCTTTGGATGGAAACGACTCGGAGTCTGAAAACGAGAATGGACTTATGGACAAACTGGCTACAGCTGTTGGGCATTTGTTCACTGAGTAAGTGTTACACTGAAACATTTTTGTTTTATTTTTATAGAACCGGTTACTATTCACAAACGCCATCTTAAACTGCTCAGCTACTTCAGTGTCAATAAACTATAGTACATTAAAATCATTGTTTTAAAAAAACTGGCTAACTGTTGAGTTTTCTTTGGTGCTTCTTTCTCAGCAGGTCAAAACCTTTATTTTTCAACTCACAAAATTCTGGGTTCCTACTACATTCTAGAATTCTAGATGACGCTGTGTGAATGTCTGTGGATTATTTTTTATTTACTAGCTGTTCCCCGTGGTATTGCTCGCGGTATAAGATACTCTCCCGCAGTATAACAACCGTAAAGCGCGACCGCCGCACGAACTTTATTTTTCTAATTAAAAAACGTTTTCGAAAATAAAACGAGCCTATGTTTTTCCTTATGACATCAGCTACCTGTCAAAGTAGGTACCGTCTTTATGCATATAGTAATAAATGGTATTTTCAACATGACAAACAGACACTCCAATTATATTTATATGTAATAGATAAACATGTCATTGTCAATTTACAAATATTCTCCTACTGTACAGTGAATCCAGCGAAGACGGCAGCAATGATGATGAGTCTTCAGCGCCTGAAGCAAGCGCTCCCGAGGGCAGTGATGACGAGAACGACAAGGGTGTCTCGTTCATTGATGGGGACAAGAAGGATGCTGAACCTAAGTCTGTTACTCTGCAAGTAAGTTCTTAGATAGTTTATGGACCTTTTGTTTAATTTTTATTTCATTGGTTCGCAAAAGTAGACGGAAGACGGTTCACCTGGTGTACTGTCGCTGACATTGCCTTCATATATATTCTGATTGTAGTTTGCAGTATCCTATCTTCCATTAGTTTATTATATATATAGTTTATTCTAAAGATATTTATGTAGTAATGTGCAGTGGCGTGCACTACATATATGCAAATAAGCTGCACAAACCATGTGCGTCCAGACAATCCGGAAAATTGCCAAAATATAAAATGATTCTCACTTATTCTCCCATTTTCTTCTACAGATTTGAAACCCACAGACGATTTGTCAACAACAGCACTCGATTTGATAAAAATAAATGGTTTTACGTTTTACGACCTACTTGGTGTAGCGGTTGAGACATCGGCTTCTACACCAAGGGTTCCGGGTTCGATCCCCGTGCAGTACAAACATTTGTGTGCATGAACATGTCTGTTTGTATTGGTCTGGGTGTTTTCTATGTATAATATGTATATATTTATTATATCTATCTATATTTACAAACAAAAATAGTTATGTTTATTCGTTGTTTAGTACCCATATTACAGCTAATGCCTATTTGGGATTAGATGTCGGTGTGTGTATGTCAGTGGATATTTATTTTTTACTTCCTTTTTTCTCTATACTATCAAGAGCCTTTTACGTCTCCATTTGAACAGACAATGATGGATTTGCCTTCCTTCTCACAGTTCTTTATTTTCTCCCATTTCTATCACAGGAACCAATACGCCCCAAGCGCGGAATCAGGTCTAGACGCGGCCACCTGTGAGCGTGTTTGCACGTACTTACGGGTAAAGCGCTGGCGCCATTGAGAGTAGTGGCGGGGTGGGCGCGGCCGGGCGACAGCCTTTGGTGGACCAGACCCGACACACCCAGTGGGGAACAGGGGATGCAGCTGGTTAATGATATTGGTGAGTGGTATACATAAAGGCGGAGGGGCGGAATATCTGGCGCAAAATGGGGGATACCTATGTCCAGCAGTGGACTGCGATAGGTTGAAGAGAGAGAGTGATACATAAAGAAGATATGTTTACTAGGTGGTAGACTCGATACTGAGTGGTCTAGGTAGGTACACCGCAGTGACAGATATCCGCCGTAAAACACGATGTAATGCACTTTTACGTTTCGGGATGAGCACTGTAGCTATGAATTACCGGGTAAAGAGACTAACATCTGTGTCTCGAGTGTCAGGCGCAGTGCGCAGTGATGGGGATAATAACTGTCTATTAGCTGTTGGTCTCCTTCAATTCTCTGTCATGGTTAGGTATCACTTACCATCAGGTGAGCGTCCAGACCGTCCTGTACACGATCACACAAACTTAAGTAATACGGTCGTCACATACGACATGCTGCGGCGCTGGTCGAAAGTAAATCCAGTATTCATGTGACTATAATCCCATAGTAAGTATGTGTCCCTTTCAATGATCTGTTCGTGTTATTCTGGTACATTTTGATTACAAGGCCTTGCCTAATTTGTTATTTAAGTACTCATAAATTTAACTTGTACTTAATCATCAGCTCATTAAACGTCCCACCGAGGGGCACGAGCCTATCGTATAGGGTTATAGGCCTACGCAGGCCAGTGCGGGTTGGACGACTTCACGCACAACCTTTGATCTCTTCGCAGGCGTGCGCAGGTTTCCTCACGATGTTTCCTCACCGTAAGAGCGTCGGATAACGTACATATTTTTAGAAAACGTCGAAACACATTGGTACGTGGCGGGATTTGAACCTCAGCCCTCCCGGTAGGAGGGCGACAGTCCACACCATTAGCCACCGACGAACTTGTACTTAATCATGTTTAATGCTAAGTTATGAGCAATGTTCTTAGGTTATAGTTCAGTCCTTAAATTAAGATATTAATTGTGCTTTCATGACTGTTACCTGTTTTTAACCGACTTCAAAAAGGGTGGTACTCAATTCGACCGTATATATGCTTTTTGTTTGTTCGCGGATATCTTCATCGTTAAGTACCGATTTTGGTTTTTTTTTGTGTCTTTATATATAAATTGAACGATCCAGGCCCGGGTCGACAGTCCACCTGCGCACGCACGCCGAGACGGACCTGCGGGACACGACCGGTCATCAGACGTAAGCCGACTACGACCGGGACACACCAGCCGTCCAGTACCCCAGATACCTCACTTACCTTTAGTAGAAAGCCAAGTGGTTTTTTCGTCGCGTATCCCTGTAGGTTCGCACAGTCCCTATTCGCGTCAAGGATATATAGGGAGTCAAGAAGTGCGCGCGGCGATAGCGTAAGCATAGTTCCGCGCGCACACCCCTGCTTAGGCCTGTATATACCGGAAGGTTGAGTCAGGCCATGGAAGGTGTGATAGTCCCCTATTCGCGTAACCGGCATGCGGGCCGCTTTTCTCCCACAACATATGTTGGCTACCAAGCCCCCCCGCAACGCCCTAAGCCGAGGTTCGAGTCCCGTCGGCGGCCCCTTAGGCTCTTGTGTAAATATTAAGCTGAGAGCCATCTGCGCTCGCCACTTGCCCGGTGAAGCTGTAAAGGCCATCTGCGGCCAACAGCAGTAGTCAGTTTGAAAAAAAAAAACCAAGTGGTTTTTTTCTTCATTTCCCAACATATATGAACAATAAACTAACTAGAACTAATCACGAAGAAATCATCATCATCAGCTCATTAAACTCCCACCAAGGGCACGAGCTACCCATATAGGTGATTAGCCTTAGTCGGTCCACGCGGACCCAGTGCGAAGGATTGGACGACTTCACACACAACCTTCGAATCTCTTCGCAGGCGTACATAAAGGTTCCTCACGATGTTTCCCTTCACGAAGACGTCGGATAACGTACATATATTTCGAAAATTCGAAAACACATTGGTACGTGTCGGGATTTGAACCTCTGCCCTCCCGGTAGGAAGGCGACAGTCTGCACCACTGAGCCACCGACGCTCACGGAGAAATCACGAAGAAATATCAACCAAAAAATATCCGAGCCGCTGCACACATACGTTGACTTGACACATGTTTTATGTACGACATAAAATTATACATTAAAGTTTTACACCATGAGCCTCGGAGGAACTAGACTTCAGCCGTCATTAGAAGGGTACGAAAGCACGTGCAAACTACAATGACATCATGACTTAGCGAGATAAGTGATTATGAACCTAAATACTTAGTACATATTCAAATAAACTAGTATTTCCTTTAGTCACTACATCATACACTAGTTATTTTATTTAGAATATTTAATCACTTGAATAATGATTTTAAGAAGTTACCTGTACAATTGTTCAAAAAAGTCTAAAAAGTGGCTTGTGGATAAATGTTTTTATTCCCTTAAGGAGTTTTTTGATAAATGTTAATTGATTGCTTTATATTATTATGACTTTAAAGCGACTTATTTAATTGCATTTTCACATAGTTATTGTTTTAATTTTATTTTCATCATCATCAGTTCATTAAACGTCCCCACGAGGGCACGAGCCTACCCGTATAGGGATTAGCCTAGTCGTCCACGCGGCCCAGTGCGGACGTGACGACTTCACACACAACCTTCGAATCTCTTCGCAGGCGTGCATGAAGGTTTCCTCACGATGTTTTCCTTCACCGTAAGAGCGTCGGATAACGTACATATATTTCGAAAATTCGAAATACATTGGTACGTGTCGGGATTTGAACCTCAGTCCTCCCGGTAGGAAGGCGACAGTCCGCACCATTGAGCCACCGACGCTCCCAATTTTATTTTACAAAGTAGAAATTACGTTGCATGCCAAACTGTGGCTAAATATGAGAAACATATTACTAACACGTGTTTTGTATCGTATTTAATGCAAATAAAGTATTTGATTTGAATGAAAATTCTGCCCAACTGACGCGACGGGCAGATTTGCCGCGGACACTTTTTGAGTGCGATTGTGCATATAGTTATTTTTTTGTTTATCTAAGCCTCACACATATAATTTTTTACTTCCAATATATGTGTACTTAGTTTTAAGATGGTTTAATAATAATAAATAAAAATAAAATAAATATCCACTGACATTCACACAGCGCCATCTAGCCACAAGTTAAGCGTGAAGCCTGTATTATGGGTACTAAACAACGAATAAACATACTTATATACTTTTTTTTTGTAAATACCTACATATTATACATAGAAAACACCCAGACCATTACAAACAGACATGTTCATGCACACAAATGTTTGTACTGCCCGGGGATCGAACCCGGAACCGTTGGTGTTGCAGTCCACGTCTCCAACCGCAACACCAAATGGGTCGCCAAACAATAATCTACGTTTATGTGAGAACAATCAGTATTATTATTATAGGCGGTGACTTATCGGGAGCAGATTTGTTGGATGAAGTCGAAAAGGAAGCCAAGTCGAACGAGTCAGACGTCGGTGATGAGTGGGATTGGTTTGTATTTTTGAATTAAATGTTATATCGTCATCATCTACTCACTATTAATGTCCCCACCGATGGGCACGAGCCTACCCGTAACGGGGCCTTAGTCGTTCAAGCGGGCCCAGTACGAATTGGCCAACTTCAGGCACAACCTTTGAAACTCTTCGGAGGCGAGCGCAGGTTTCCTCTAAATGTTTTCGTGCACCGTAAGTGCGTCGGATAAACGCACATATAATTTTAAAACTTCGGAATGACTTATATGCACTTCGATTGGTACGTGGCGGGATTTGAACCTGCGTCGGCGAGACCGGAAAGGAACAGGCAATTTATATATTGAAATGAAAATAAACAATAATTAAATATCCACTGACATTCATACAGCGCCATGTAGCCCCAAGTTAAGCTTCACGCCTGTAGTATGGGGTACTAAGCAACGTGTAAATATATGTGTATATATTTTTTGTAAATACTTATATATTATACATAGAAAACACCCAGACCAATACATCCCGGGATCGAACCCGGAACCCTTGGCCGACGTCTCAACCGCTACACCAATTGGGTCGTCAAAACAGAATTATTTTTGACTAGCTTTTGCGTGCGACTTCGTCCGCGTGGAATGGTTACTTTGGACTAACGCTATGTTTCACCCGCTACTTCGTTTATATAGGTGAGTTAAAACTGCGATATCTCATAAGATATTCATTTAAATTGAATGATGTTAAGGGCAATTTTGTCTAAAATGAAATACTTGTGATAAATAAAGTATTTATTTGGATAAGGATTGATATCATATTTATGAAAATAGCTTCGCAAAATAATGCATTATTTTAGAAAAAATATTTAAGCAAAAATATGTTATAGGGAGCTAACCTTAAAAGATAGACATATGCTGTCGCGGACTTTTTTGTAGACCTTTAAAAGGGTAACAATACTTTCATACATGACATTTGCGAAACTGTAACCGTTTACGCAGCGTACGCAGCGGAATCTCCAAGTAAGATAATTTCCCCCCCGGATTTTGAAACATTCTTCATTGCTGCTTCACTTCTATTGCTTGTAGCGTGATGATATATAGCCTATAGCCTTCCTCGATAAATGAGCTATCTAACACAGAAGGAATTTTTCAAATCGGATCAGTAGTTCCTGAGATTAGCGCGTTCAAACAAACAAACTCTTCAGCTTTATACTATTAGTAAAGATTATATTCGTTTCCACAGTGCATTCGAGAATGCAACCCCAGGTACTCGCGTCGAAGATGTGAACTGGGCGCCGCCCACAGTGGCCGCACTGAGGGCGCGCCTCACCGACCTCACACTATCCGTGAGGCTACATGACAGACACCATCTTACGGTAACTAATCACACTCATATAAAGACGTGGGTGTGTATGTTTGTTGCTTTTCACGAATAAACGAGTGTATAATAAGTGATTTTGATAACAATTGGCAGTTAGGTGACAAGATAGAAGTATAAAATTCTTTATTGCACACACACACAATATTTTTTTAATAAAATAAACTTTATTTTCTCATCATGAACACAAAAAAATAAGCAAAACAAAAGCTTATAGCAAGGTGCAACAACTCATTTTGTAGTTTATAAGAGACTGATGCCTGTGATATCTATTTAAATACCTGTTTTACAGGTCATCAGGCTCCCACCACCACGGAATAAGATATGACTAAGGATAACTGTTTGATGCTGAACTGATACAACCAAGACATACTTAAAACTTAACATGCACTAGACACTAATTAGGAACTATAAAAATGATAATATTTTTTATAAAACTAGACTTAAAACTGTGGATTATGACCGCTTAGATATTTTATTTCGTGTAATAATTAAATAAATTAGAATAGAGATATAGACTGGGTGTATACATGTGTAATGAATGAATAGTTAGTGAGTTTTCTATTATGCATGAGTGTAGTGTGTGTGTGAATAGACCAATTTAAAGTAAAACACAGTAATTATCAAAAACATAATGCAATTTAGCCGTTCTTATCGCTTGAAGCGATTTCTTCAAGACAACCTTACAGGTACAGAAAAAAAACAAAGGGCAAGATTGTGGAATGTTACAATATCTTAATTTCACGTTTAAATAAATACAAAGAAACTTTATTAACACTTTTTACA
>PQWD01004337.1:18873-37968 GCA_019425675.1 Leucinodes orbonalis
TCAGGTCAACGTTTGACATCACATGGTATCAAATTCATGATTACAAATGATTTGAAGCGTTGTTTTTATCATTTGCAGCATTCATATTTATTTTCATAAAAATAAATTTGCTGTGAATTAAACGTTTTAGAGGTAAAAGATAACTGTGAAAAATTAATGAAATAAACAGAGTGAAAATTTATATAATATTTAACATAGCAATAAATTATACCTTACCACTAGGATTGGCATAAATTCAACAATTTCTAATCTAAAGTTAAATTGAAAACAATGTTAAAGCTTTCTTATATTCGAACTTAGCTTAAACATATTTACACATAGTCCTATGTAGGTACACTTTATATACAGGAGTAGCCAATACCAATGAAGTATATCATCGTTTCATAAATATTTCTTCTATTAAAATACAATCGTATTTTTGTAATCCAACGAACTTAACCTCAATAAGAACTAAACCTTCGCTCTTCCATTCTCTAAGGATAAAGTCCCGTCGTCGTGAAGCGTGTAAGCAGTGCCTCTAGACCGATGGGTCCAGATATTGGTCGCTTTGAGATGGGCATCGCTCTGCTCCTTAGCAGCTGATGGCGCAGGAGCCGGCTCCAGGGGAACGTCTGGGGATCCGTATGGGGATGGTGCGGAGTACGGTGGTGTTAGTTGAGCGGGCCTGTGGTTTGATGGTGATACCACCTGTAATAATGATGAAAGAGAATTTTTAGCTTTGTGAAAGATTGAGCGGAAAATGGACCAACCTTGATGGGTTAAACCCTGTTTCGGAATCTCTAAACCCTCTGCGTTTTGTGTTATACTAAATATATAATATAAAGATAGCCGCTAATCTCCCCTAAGCTATGTTGTGCGGGAATACTAGTGCCTTGCAGTGGAACGAGTATGTTATAAGCTGATCAGTGGCGTGCACTCCATATATGCAAATAAACAGTGCATACCCTGTGCGTCCAGACAACCCGGAAAATCGACAACATATTAAATGATAATACCACTTATTAGCCCATTTCCTCTACAAATTTGAAACCATACGCGATCTGCTGTCATCACCAGCACTCAATTTGACAAAAATGTAAATAATTTCTTATTGTTGCCATTAGTGTCACTCACTTGCGCATACCCTACTCATAATCTCTGTGCACGCCACTGAAGCTGATGACGAGCATAATACTCAATTCTTTATTGCTCTATAAATGTAGATCCCTACAAAGGTTTGGTGGATCAAAACATTTTAGACCTTGTAATAAGGACGCAGCAATTTTTAGAAAAACACTTTAGACAAGTACAATACAGCTATTTGACAAGTAGACCAAAAGTTTAACTGTTCTTCTCTGTGAATTGGTTTTTCGTGTGAGCTTAGAAATATAGGTGATTTAGCCCTGTCAGGGCTAAAACACCTTGACCAAAACTGAAATAAAGCCTTCTTCACTGTGTAAGTTCTATTCAAAGCACGATCTTATCACCATAAGCTTAATAAGACGGATACTTTGCTCTCAGAAAGTTTCATACCCGAAAAATCTTTTAATATTTTTATTGGCTTAAAAAGGTGTACATCCGAAACTAACATCACAAGTTTAATGTTTTGTTTCGGGTTTCTTTATAGTGCCATAATAAACATGTACATTTATGTCTTTAAATACTTACGGTGTAGTGAGGGACATGGTATGAGCTCACTGTGTCTAGCTTAGAGTTATAATCCATCAGCGGGAGATTGCCGAAATTCTCCAATTTGTATGAACTAGGTTTCACAAACGAAGGCACTTTGTTCGAGTTAGACACTTCGTAATCTTGGTCTTCTCGCAGGTTAGCTGGCTTTGGCAAGGGTTCTTCTTGCATCTCATTTTGTTCAGTATATTTATTGACACCGTCTGATGTGGAACCGTATAATTCTTGTTGTATATACGAGTCCATGATTGAGAATTCATTATTCTTTGAGGATTGTTCAGTATGCATGGAAACGTCATTAAAATATTGAGGACTTGGTCGGAAAGGTGCTGAGTTTTGAGAAAATGTGATGGGGATTTAACCTCATGTCTCTCAGGATCTTTGTTAAAAGAAGAGTACGTATTTTTTAAATTTTCAAGTTCCCTATGTTCAGAGGGTTTGTATTTGTTTCGGACTATTGTTCGGGAGGGGTGCTAAAGTCACTGTACTCCATATCGTAATTAATTTGTGCTATATTACCGGTTATAAACGGACCGCCCGAGGGAAAACTCGGACCAGCATCTAATTCGATTGCGGGCGATTCAAACACGCTCACGTCATTGGTGTCTTTGACTGTAAATTTGTTAGTTGTATATTTTTCGAACGGAGATTCTTTATATTTTTCTCCGGCGAATTCTATTATTTTGTCCAATTCCTGTTTGGAAAGGTTTCTGACGATGTTGCTAATGTCGTCATTTTCGAGGCCGTCACTGTTTGGTCGTCTACTAACCTTAGGTCTAAAGCTCGGTGGGAACAGGTCTTCTTGGGGAATGAAATTCGGCGGGGGACCGTAGGGGAACGAACTTTTCGGTGGATACGAGACCGGTGGTCTTCTGTAGAAGCGCGATGGAGGACTTGGATAGTGCTTCGCCCTCTTAACTCTTACATAATCTGGTGATCTATCTGGTGATCTATTGAAATCCTCACTTTGTACACACACTGCGCACAGCACGATTGCAAGCACGATTTTCGTGCCCATGTTGATGGGGGTTTTGCTGAAAACTGCGAAGTGAAATTGTCGCGGCTGTCTTATAACGGTTGACACGAAAGTTGTGTTAATTGTGTTAGAGGCTTCTCGGTATGACGTCGGTGACATAACGCATTTCGGCGACATAACGTACCGAGTTATATCAACACGTGCAAAGTTGTGAGTTAAACGAGGATTTGTTGATGAGGGTTATGAACCGACAGTAATTAATCGGTAGTTATGTCTAGATTGCGTTAATAAATGTGGATTTAATGTTTAAGTGCAAAGAAATGTTTGAGTTAGGGCATTGAACTTTACATAATTTGTTTTTGTTATGCTGGGTTCATTCTCTCCCATAAGGTTTGATTAACGTTTTCTCAGCGTATCTTAAAAACACATATTTTAGTGATTTATTTCTCAATTCCTCAGCCCGCAATTTGCGAGGAGGCTCTGATGATCATACAACACTTTTGTAACACCTAAATGGTAATCATTGGGGAACGTACGAGTAGTTACCTGTGAAGAAATCTTTCTCAGACGCACTCCACTGCTGAATACAGGTCCCCCCCCCTCGCGTAAGGTATCCCAGTCTTTTTCACATACAACCTCCACCAGCGACCTTTCGCAAGCTGTCTTTTCATGGGCGCCTTACTCACCGTTTGCCAAGACGCGGTCTCCACTCCAGAACTGTTTTGCAAAATAATAAATCGTTTATTAACTCCACAGTCAGCAATCTGCGTGGACGTCACCGGAGGGACGGACCGGCCCTTCACGATAACCTTCAAGGGCTACACGGCTGGAGACGCGCCCGTCAGGATAGATAACCTCTGCGACGATCTGTTTCTGAAGCTGCATCAGGCGGACTCCGGACAGGTGGCGCTGCTGAGCCCATACCAGTCGTTATTGTACACGTGGGACGATCCGGCCAAAGACAGGACCTTGTTCTGGAATATATATAATAATAAGGGCAAGGGAATGGTGGCTGACTTCTCGCAGGATGGGTGAGTGTTTTAATTGTATTGCTGTTGTAGACATTGTACTAAGGTGTGTTTGGGAAATTAGTGTGTGTAACCTAGGTGTGTAAAAAAGACAATGTACAGTCACTTTAAAAAATATACATGGACAGAATTTCCAATAAATATTCACTCTGAAAATTACAAAAATAAATGATCATTATGACACTTTCTATAAATATATAAATTATAAACCTACTGTTGAATTACAATAAATTGTTTTTATTTTAGCATAGATGTAAAGGTCTATTAATGTCATCATAATAATCTTGACCAGCTCTGCAGTAAATATCAATTATTGTATACTAACTGATTTTTGTAATTACGTAGTTTTGTAACATTTTATCTCACTCTTTTTGCAGATACGGCGAAGAGAAAGTTAGTTTCCAATCAGTCAAGCACTCCACTCTGGTTGCAACAAGCAGCGTGACATCCAAGTTGTCGTCCACCCTTAAGCGGTTGACACCGAAGTCTCCAGAACCCTGCTCCTCCAGTAGTGACGACTCCGACAGTACGGATTTGCCGGAAAGCCATACAAAATCTAAAAAGATGAGAAAAGACAAAGTCATCGTTTACTGGATATCGTATATGGAAGGCTACCAGAGAGTGTTTGCACTCGCCCAGGACGAAAGAATTGCGTACCAATACAGAACGAGGATCAACTCCGAAAGAAGCAATTTCGAGGTGTATTTATCATTAGCAAGCGTCAGTCTATCGGTATGTGTACAAAACCAAAATACAATTAAAGAATTATCTTATATCAGCGTCACAGACTCTCTACCAAGGTGGGAGGTAAACGTCAGTCGCAAATGGAAGCAGCTATCCCCAGATTTGACAGCGTGGATCGAGGACAAATACCAGACGGAACAGAAAAAGTGCCAACTGAAAGAATATATCGACATAGACCTGGAGAAAATGCAAATGACGAAACCGTTCTTCTCGGAGTTGCGGCGAACGTACAACCCTGGTATATGGATGCACTTCCGTAAGTCTGATTCGTACACATATTTCCACGTGAAGGCGCAAAGGTTGCAGATTGACAATCAGCTGAACGAGGCGGTGTTTCCCAGTGTTCTGTACCCTGCTCCATTACCAGCTGAGGCGAGGTCGAGGTCTAGCAGGGCTTTGAAACCGTGCATTGAAATAGTGACGTTAAAACAACACAGGCCATCATTAAACCAAGATGTGTACAAATATTTGAAAGTACTAGTGAGAGAGCATTGTGTGAACTTAGACCGTGGTTTTGTGAACCATGTATTCGATATACTCAACCATTGGAAGGTGGAGGAGAAACCGGCTGTCAGATTGAGAGCTGACTTGGCGTTAGTGCATATGCCTTTGCCAATTATAGCACTAAAGAGTCAAACAAGTGCCCAGAGGAATGTCACCTTTGAGTTCGTACATTTGTCTCCTATAAAGATTGTGCTCAGTCTTTCTTCTAGAGGATATATGGGAGAGAGCGCGAGCAGTCCTAGTAGAACGAGATTTGGAAACAAGAAAGAGAATAGGCCTAAATTGTTTAATAGCGATCTGCTGGAGTATCTCTTCAATTCTTGGGGATCATCGCTTTGTGATATGAAGGATGTAGTTATCAGGTAATTATGTTTAATACATTTCTATTTTCATGTACGATCTCCCCTTTGGACCCTTCAACGTGACGTACATTTATCTTCTTTAATTGATCTATCTCATACATTTCAGTCATACAAAGAACGTTCATTAGTACATTACGTTAATAAGTAATGTACTAATGAAGTTCTAAATTATTTAACAGCCGAACCGTGTATGTTTTACGTGTAAATAAATTTAAGTGACACGTAAAAAGTCCTGCTTTTATTTCATTATGGGAAGGCAAACGCGTAGATGATCCGCGGTAATGCTGAACTTGCGTTGTCAATATTAAAATAGGAGTGGGAAATAAATTAGGGTTTTTTGATCTTCTCCCTTTATTATAAAACATAACGCGCGTGTTATTTCCCGCCGGACTTCTGTAAGAGACAAAACACGATCTAATATAAAAAATCATATATCCACTGACGTTCACACAACGCCATGTAGCTCCAAACTAGCGTGATATGTACTAAACAACGGATAAACATACTTATATAACCTTTTTGTAAAAACAAATATAACAGACATAAAAACACCTAGACCAATACAAACGGGACACTCTTTTAAAGGGCCGGAAACGAATTTCTGGATCCTCAAAACCTCATTTGCAAGACGCAAATGTTTATGGGCGGCGGTGTCACTTACCATCAGGGAACCGTATGCTTGTTTGCATCCTTTTCAATAAAAAAACAAACGTTTTTACTGCCCAAGGATCGAACCCCAACGAAAGGGATGCCCCTCGGTATAGTAGTCACGACGTCTAAACCACAACAACACATGAGTCGACGCATAATAATTTAATTGTATTCTACAGGATGGCATATCTCGAGCTGAGGAATGCTCCGATCACAATGAGCGCACTCCTGGACTCGGCGTCACGACATTACTGGACGCAGCTGGTGCAGCAGTTCCATGTCTTGGTGCTCGGACTGAATATCCTGGGGAACCCCTACAGCGTCATTGGGGACTTTTCCAGGGGAATGAAGCAGTACTACGAGCCTTACCTTGTGAGTTTGCTATTCTTTCGTCTTTGGATATTGAATTTTTGATGTAATTAAGGGGACAGTCAGATCGCTCACCTGGTGGTGATACGCCTGACCAAGATAGATGCAATGATAAGGACATTAATATAGAAGGTAAATTCTCTCCCTTATCACTGCTCTGCGCACGTCATCCGAGCTGACAGATGCTAGGTCTCTCATACCTGGTAATTTCACTTCACTTCACAATTTCAGAAGTGCATAACACTCTGCACTGCAAGACTTGTGTATTTTAGCTATTTTCACAGCGTGATGTCTTATGGTCTACTTTTGTGGGGGTCTGCTGCTGATCTACAAACAATTTTTGTATTGCAGAAAAGATCCATCCGTGCCATATACGGCCTTAAATCACGTGACTCACTAAGGGAATTATTTAAACAAATAAATATTTTAACATTACCGTCTCAGTACATTCTAGACTGCGTCATCTATGTACACAAAAATTTACATGTGTTTTCAAAAAAGTCAGATAATCATAGTTTGAACACTAGGAACAAACACAAACTTGCCGTTCCAAATCTTAGATTGCATAAGGTTGGGAACTCATTTGTGGGATTAAGCATTAAAATATTTAATAAGCTACCACAAAATGTAATTGATTTACCCCTGCATAAGTTTAAGTCTCATGTAAAGTCCTATTTTAATAAAAAAAAGCTTACTATAGTGTTGAAGATTATATAAATGATAAAAACTCATGGACATGTTGATTTCCACGCCTGCACTACTTTTGTTTTTTTTTTGTTGTCATCTATTTAAATGTATATAATACTTAACTGCTTAATAGTACTTTTGTAGATTATTATATTTTTACCAATACATAATACGATAAAAATTGAAAATATAATTTGCTTTATATAATTATTTTGATTACAAATGAATCTGTATTCAACACATTTTTTTTGAAAAGAGTAACTACTGAGTTTCTTGCTGGTTTCTTCTCAGTGGAAAACTACCTCCCGAACCAGTGGTAGCTTCATTTGACATTCATAAGTGTTCTTTAAGGACCTAAACTGAATAAACACTTTTCATTTTCATTTTCTCGTATTTCACGGGAAGATATCTGACACTGCAGTGGTAACAACCTAGCTAGACGACTCTGTACCGAGTCTACCATCTAGTAAAGGTTTTAAATACTGTTTATTAAATGTTTAAATAAGTTAGCTTAGTTTGAAAATAATTGTTTCTCGTAGAGCGTCGGTGGCTCATTGGTGTGGACTGTTGCCTTCCGATCTGGAGGCTGCAGGTTCAAATCCCTCCACGTATCAGTATGTTATCGAATTTTTGAAATTATGTACGTTTATCCGACGCTCTAACGGTGAATGAAAACATCGTACGAAAACCTGTACACGCCTGCGAAGAGATCGAAGGGTTTGTGTGTGAAGTTGGACAACCTGCACTGGACCCGAGTGACGACTAAGGCCGATACACTCGCGTACGGGTAGGCTCGTACTCCTTGGTGGAGACATTTATGAGCTCGTTGTCGTAAAGACCCGTGTGGTGGGTTACCGCCCAATATTACCATCGCCAGACCATAACTTTCTTCTGCAAGGGCACCAGCCTGTGCCTTTGAAAAGAAAGTGAAGGTCCGGTTGATTGATTGAACCACTTCTGCAAAGATATTCTTGTATACAGGGCTGCGTGTGGAGCCCCAGTGAATCGGAGATAGACCTTGGAGCAGTTGAAGTGCCCGTCGTGCACCGGAGAAAATTAGGTCAGTGGTTATACCTCTTCAATCTATATCGCAGTCCACTATTGGACGTAGGTCTCGTCTATTCTGCGACAAATATCCCAGTCTTTCGGTTCCCTCATCCAGCCTCCACCAGCGACCTTTCGCAAGTCGTCGGTCCTACGCTACGCTTGCCAGGACGGTCTCCACTCCAGAACTCATCTGCTCCAACGGATATCGGTTTTGCGACATACGTGACCACACCACTGCCACTTCATCTTTCTGATCCGGCGAGCTATGTCGGTATATAAAGTTTTCACTCGAAAAGCATCATTTCTGATAATCCCTCAGAGCATAGCCGTTGCTCGTTATATTAATTAAATAGGAATAAATTAATGCATTCATATTTAATTAAATCCCGAAAATTCTTAAAAGCAAAGCATAGGGCAACCTCCACCAAAAGCGTAAAGCTCGACGTCAGAGGGTTTTTTTAACTTCTTAAATGATGTAAATAAAACTATAAGTGTTTGAAATATTACTCAGTAGGATAAGATATATTACTGATTTAAAGAGTTTTTTATCCTTATTTCTTTTTAAAATTAAGAATTCTTTTTTATTTTCAAGGATAAGCGCTTTTTTAGTCCAATTTAGTGCTATAAAACCGTTTTGATGTTCTTTTTTTTGTTTTTTATTCTTTATTTTTTGTGTACAAATAAATGATTTTTTCCTTTCATTATCTCAATCAGGTGTAGAAGAGATGACATGCAATGATCTCCCGGCGTCGGTGGTTGAGGGTGACATCAGTAACCCGGCCAGTGTGGCTCTGACTCTTACCGGCCTCATCGCCAGACCTACGATTGGTAAGTAATGGAAAACCAGCTCTAGAACCTTATATTATTGAAAAATGTATAGATGTTTTTGACATTTAATGTGACGTTGTTGTTTATATGTTAATGGTAACTTTTACTGTAAAGAACTTATTGACATTTCATACTGTTATATTTGGTCACTTTGTCTGCTTATATATATCTGATGGCGACTGTACGAATAAAGACACAGATATAGGTGATTTTTTCGTCAGTTAAGATTTTATTAACCTTATTAAAATGGACGATATTGCATGTATTTCGCGAAATGATTCAAATGTGTCGATATACGTAGATAGAATGCATGACGTAGATCTTTCATGTTAAGTTCTACAGTTATGCAACACAATTTTTTTGAAAAGAGTGACTGCTGAGTTTCTTGCTGGTTTCTTCTCAGTGAAAAACTACCTCCCAAACCAGTGGTAGCTTCATTTGACATTCATAAGTGTTCTGTAAGGACCTGAACTGAATAAACACTTTTCATTTTCATTTTATGTTTATAAGTTTCACGAAATAAGGTCATCATCATCATCTTCAGCTCATTAAATAAGGTATTTAAAGGAAAATAACCACCACCCGATAGTGAGTGGTTTCACTTGTCATAAGACCAGTTATACAAAAAAGCGCTATCTAAAGTGTTATTTTATTACATACCAAATTTGGTATAACAGTAAGCGACATAATAAGTCTTCTCTAGCACCGCAGCACAGAGTTACACTCATTTTGACATCGATGCCTACTGGAAGAATGAATGGAATTCCGCGTAAATGGTTAATTTGCCCTAGTTGTAGACCCAATAAAACACAAGGGTTTAAATCTCGTAAAACTTTGTGCAATTTAAATAGCCTTAGATCAGGGCATGGCCGCTGTAACTTCTTTCAGCATAAATGGAGTTGGCGAGATTCGGACGGGATTGTGTGTATTGACGACCCATTTGGTGTTGCGCTTGAAAGGTCCACTGCAACACCAAGGGTTTCGGGTTCGATCCCCGGGCAGTACAAACATTTGTGTGCATCAACATGTCTGTTTGTAATGGTCTGGGTATTTTCTATGTATAATATTTATTTATTTACAAACAAAATGTATATAAGTATGTTTATCCGTTGTTAAGTACCCATAATAAAAGGCTTCACGCTTAACTTGGGGCTAGATGGCGCTGTGTGAATGTCTGTGGATATTTATTACTTTTGTGCAAGTTAAATAGATCAGGGCATGGCCGCTGTAACTTCTTTCGGCATAGATGGAGTTGGCGAGATTTGGACTTATGTGGTTATAGCGAAGAAGCCCAAACCATGGAACATATAGTTAAGCGGTGCCCAATCTATGCGTTCAAAGGCCCTTTAGGAGACATTCACATCCTGACTCCTGACGCATCAATTTGGCTGCGGAGCTAAGTGTAGACATATAAGAATTAAATAAATTGTGATATGTGTAAATAAATACACTAACATTATATTTTCACGTCCTATTAGTTAAGTATATATGTAAAACTAACAGTTCATTAAAAAAAGAGTCCTTTTCAAAATTGCAGCGCCCTTACTACAGGGTCTAAAATGTTTTGGTCCACCAAACCACTGTACCTACATTTATAGAGCAATAAACAATTGAGTATTGAGTGTTAAGTCGTGCCTATGTCAGGCCCATAATGACGTATGCCGGTGTGGTTTTCGCACACGCTGCGTCCAAACACGTCCATAGGCTACAAGTCATTCAGAACAAGTTCATGCGTAGGGCCACGGGAGGCGCCGTGGTTCATACGCAACTTGAACCTTCATTTAGACTTAGGCTGCCTACGATTTCGCAGTACCTAAAGTTGGCGTCCAAACGCTCTTCGACTCTGCAATAGCGCATTCAAAACCCGCTCATTGTCTCCTCTGCTGATTTTCTACAACAGCAGCTAATAATAATAACATTTCAACTCGCGCGCGTAAACGTCGGCGTCCACGGGACGTGCTAGACGATCCGGACTGCCACGGTCGCCGCCGCATCGGCGGCCGAAATAGCTAAAACACTAAGATTACACTCCACAAATCGACAACCGAGATTCCGCCCGCCGCGGGGGCCATCGTCGCGTATCCCTGTAGGTTCGCACAGTCCCTATTCGCGTAACCGGCATGTGCCGGGCCGCTTTTCTCCCCAAACATATGTTAGGCTACCAAGCCCCCCCCGCAACGCCCTAAGCCGAGATTCGAGTCCCGTTTGGGGACGCCCTTAGGCTCGTTGTGTAAATATTAAGGCTGAGAGCCATCTGCGCTCGCCACTTGCCCGGTGAAGCTGTAAAGGCCATCTGCGGCCAACAGCAGTAGTCAGTTCGAAAAAAAAAAATCGTGCCTATGTAGGTACAATGAGTGTAAAAGTCATCCCACCCTCATATCCAATATTAAAAAATAACTGTAATATAGGTAATGAAGACAGTAACATACCTATTAGACGGAAATCACGACCAGGGCATGTAGATTGGACCTACTTAAGTTATTAGTATTACAATGGTGATAAGTTAAATGTTTTTAAATTACCATGACACTCATATAATATAGCATACAACATTGATAAGATACTTGAAAACTGTACAACTACAAAAGTATGCTCCTAACCCAAATGGACGACCCATGTGGTGTAATGGTGGAGACGTCGGCTCAACACCAAGGTTCCAGGTTCGATCCCCGGGCATTACAGATATTTGTGTGCGTGAACATGTCTGTTTGTATTAGTCTGGGTGTTTCTATGTATAATATGTATTTATTTACAAAAAAAATGTATATAAGTATGTTTATCAGTTATTTAATACCCTAACTACAAGCTCCTCGCTAGATGGGGTAGATGGCGCTGTGTGAATGTCAGTGGAAATTAAAGTCCGTTTTCAAGTCCATGCACTCCCAAAAATGTTTACGTACATGAAAATATTATATCGTTTTCGTAAGTATTTTATTCATTATCAATTTCCATATAACAGGCTATGAGAGATTGTCCTGTGTGTAAAATAATATCCTAGATATCCTAGGATATTTATTACTATCTATTATTTAGACTCATTTTCAAGCATGTAAGTATTGGTTCATAAGCATGCTGCACTAAGTTCTGATTTTTAATTTATAATAAAATATGAAAAATAAAAAAAAATTTTCTCGAAGAAAAATAACTAAAGTTAAACAAATTTTGCCGATTCAATTGCAATGATTTCATTTATAAATAGTAATCTATTTTTTATGACCTTTGCGATATAGTTAGAATTAAACATTTTCTGTACCTACATTTTTTAATACTGTAATTTTTCTTCTTCTCATTAGTATTTATGATATGCATGTATTTTATTACGTCTTGTTTCTTAATTAACATTTATTGTTTCTTTTCCGTCTTTGCATTGGATAGATGACGAATATGTGATTGCTCGCCGTAAGTAGTGCATGATTGTTTTATTTAATAGACGTAAGATATTCCTTATTAATCGTGCATGTAATCGCATGCATGTAATAATATGTCGAAGTGTACATATAGTATTTACTAGAAGTCGGAGTCAGGTAGTTGGACTTGCACTGATGTCATACAGTGAAATGATCCCCCCGCAACGCCCTAAGCCGAGGTTCGAGTCCCATTCGGGGACGCCCTTAAGCTCGTAGTGTAAATTTTAAGGCTGAGAGCCACCTGCGCTCGCCAATTGCCCGGTGAAGCTGTAAAGGCTATCTGCGGCAGCAGCAGTATCAGTTGGAAAAAAAAGTGAAATAAAAACGTGGACACCTTAGTACCTATCTCAGTCTGGGTTTAATTTTAATGAGCAGAAATGGACTCTGAGGGCTGTATTAATCGTACTATTTATTAGTGATTTAAAAGGTCAATCCATTGTGGCAAGCATGGGACTGGCCATTGAGAATCTCGTGAAGATTCATATTCATATTATCAAAACTTCAATGCGTGTTGAGGAATAACTTAAGATACCTAATTCCGACATCTAGTAATATTACCTAACCAGAAAGGTACCAAAAAGAAGGTAAGGTAACTTAAGTATTCAATTAAATTAACCGGTTAAAAGCTGGAGCATATCTAATAATTATGTTGTAAACAATATTTTAACTTCAACACCACACAATATAAAAAATATTTAAAAATAACAAATAAGAGTCATTTTAGTGCAGCACATTTTAAGTAAATCATTAAGAATCACATACACGTACATTTTGTCGTTACAAACCCACTAACCTAAAAAAGGCACACAACACTGTCACGACGCACTGATATATTGAAGGCTTTATTTTAACACAATTACCATTTGCAAATGTTAGAGGATCGATTTGTAAGATTTTTCCAGAAATAATTCTAATGGACGTTAATAATTCCATGTAATTATAGACAAAACAATGTCAAGTTCCCAAAACGTAATAACGAGGTGAAGATTAACGCGTTAATGATAGCAAAGTGTATGTAGGTATAAATTATGCACTGGCCCTGTTATCTTGCAATTTTTTCGTGTCATTCAAGATGTGTGCCGTGTATTTAGTGTTTATTATTATATCGTCTACGTCATTTGTATTCGCGAGGAATTTGGAGCCGCGGGAGCGTGGTTTTTCAATTATCGACACAATATTTCAAGACGTAAACCAAATTGCAAGCTTCTTTCAAGATGCCGTCGAGATAGTAATAAGTCAGGCAGAAGAAAAAGTTACAAACATCACATGTGAAGATGCTCACCTAAATATCAGTGAGTTGGCTTCCAAGTATGGATATCCACTGGAGATACACAGCGTCATAACCGAAGATGGGTATATGATAGACTTCCACCGCATACCGCGGGGAAGAACTAACGTCACCAACAATTTGGTCGTTTTTCTTATGCACGGAATCATTGAAAGCTCTGACAGCTGGATTCTGCAAGGCCCTGATAAAGCACTCGGATACATTTTGGCCGATCAAGGATTTGATGTTTGGATGGGAAACGCAAGAGGGAACAAACACGCAAATAACCATGTAAGTCTGAACAACAGCGAACCTGGTTTCTGGCAGTTCACTTGGGAAGAAATTGGTATATATGATTTACCTTCTATGATAGATTATACACTAAATTTTACAAATCAAAAGAGCTTATATTTTGTTGGGTACTCCCAAGGTACCACAAACTTCTACGTGCTTAACTCATTAAAGCCAGAATATAATGAGAAGATTAAAATGATGTTTTCACTAGCTCCGGTAGCGTGGATGGCTCACGTAAGGAGTCCATTGGTAAAGATGTTCTCACCTGCTTTTGATTTGCTGGGCTATTTCTTATTGAACTACAACATGCCAAGTACTGAATTCTTGAACTCGATGTCCGAAACTTTTTGTAGTGCCATGGGTATTTCCTGTAATAGCGTTATATATGATCGTCGGCCATGACAGTAAAAACCTGAAGGAAATAATGCCAGTGATGTTGGGACATATGCCATCGACATCGTCGACGCTGCAACTGATCCATTATGGTCAACTGGTCAAATCTGGAAGGTTCTGCCAGTTTGACCATGGGAGGAGAGAAATTTAGAGGTTTATGGCGCACCGTTACCGCCTGAGTACAATTTGACCAGTGTTACCGTCCCTAACGTGTTGTTCTTCAGTGAAAACGATTGGTTGGCGGATCCTGCTGACGTGGACATGTTGAAGATACATTTGCCGAATATTTTCGACTCTAATTACATCATTGGCTTCAACCACCTGGATCCAGTTTATGCTGCAGCAGCTAAAGACATTGTATATTCCAAAATTGTTCGATATATATTAGAATTTGAAAATAGACTGAAATCATAAATAAATTTCTTTATTTATTACTTTATAAATAAATTATTGTATTAGATAATAATTTGTGTTTTGCCCTTCTGAAGTTCCTAAGATATCTCAAGCAAATCTTCATCGCTGAATAGTTTAAGAATGTTATTATTGAACATGTCACTAATTAGGAAGCTCCTCATTAATACCTGTTTAGTGGGCTTTTTGAAACTATTATCATTGTGGGCTGTAGACGTGGGTAACTCAGAGAGGATATGAAAAAAAGATACATATCCGAACCGCTAGCAAACCTATCTTTCAACTCCCAACATTTTAAAACATATCTTCAACTCTTTAACTCCGTAGTATACTAATATAATAAACTCTAAGCCGTACACTCAAGACTGATTTTGCATTAAATGATATATTGATACGTAACAAAAAGTAAGCGCAAGCGCGCTATACGAAAATATGAAAGAAAGAAAGAGACGGACTGCTGATATGGATATGAATTGAAAGAGTTGTTCTCAACGGATCTTCAACTCCCAACTCTTCAAATATATCTTCAACTCTTTATAAACTCTATGCCACAGACTCAAGACAGATTTTGCATTAACTGACATACTGATACGTAACAAAGAGTAAGCGTAAGCGCGCTATACGAAATATCAAAGAGAGACAGAGACGGCTTGCTGATATGGATATAGACAAAAGAGTTGATTTCAATGTAAACATATCTTTAACTCTTTAGAAGTTAACTAACATTATGGATCTTATACTACGGACTTAAGACACATTTTGCATTAACTGACATTTGATGGATTGAAAGAGTTAAAGATATGAAATAGAGATACATATCCGAGGACGGAAAGGATATGAACCTATCTTTTTCTTTCTAAAGACACAATTCGCGCAGTTTGTGGGCTGCTATGATGGTAATTAAAAAAAGATGGAATCGATATCTTCATAGACTGGATCCAAGCAAATCAATTTGATGCATTCTGGCAAATAGAAAACGAGGATTTGGCGAACTGCACACTCCTATTGGTCAAGCTGTGGGTGGTGCTCGAAGCCTCTCGATGATTGAGGTCATTGGGAAAGTCAAGTAGATCTTAAAGATGTAGTTTGATGATGATCACGATAGTCAGTAAATAGTAAGGGGTTTCTTCTGAATATTAACCATTTGCCTACAGTGGCGTAGAAACCGATGTTACCCCTCAATGCGGAGCAATTTATGGCATGTATGTGTTACTGCACTCTAAAGGTAGCTATCTCAATATCCTCAATTTTTAATGATTTGGTATTTCATACATACTTAAAAAAAAATAGATTCGGCCTTAGTCATCCACGCGGGCCCAGTGCGGATTGAACGACTTCACACATAACCTTCGAATCTCTTCGCAAGCGTGCATGAAGGTTTCCTCACGATGTTTTCCTTCACCGTATGAGCGTCGGATAACGTACATATATTTTCGAAATTCGAAAATACATTGGTACGTGTCGGGATTTGAACCACAGCCCTCCCGGTAGGAAGGTGACAGTCCATACCACTGAGCCACCGACGCTTTTATTGATTCTTGATTTTGCGTACCTAATCAGTACTAATACATATGCCCCCCGTAAGGGTTAATTAGTTTAATTACCTATGCTAACGGACGTTACGCTACTAAACATCAATGTTTTACACTAATGATGATAGGTGCTTTATAAGATGGTGAATTTCAGATATATGTCGCGAGGCTGCGCGAGCGTCGCTTTCAAGACAGCTGGGCACAAATACGGCAGAGAATGCGTTGAAGTCTTGCATCGAGCGCAGCGGCGGGCGACTGGTTGCCAGGCAACGACTGCCGAGGCACTGCCCTTCGGTGATGTAGTGAGTTCCTCACGTCTTTGTTTATAATCACACCAATATTATGAAGGTGAAAGTTTGTTTGTATGTCACGTCATGTTCATATTTAAACGGCTGAACAACATTGGTCTTTATGATAAGTAGTAAGAAAGTGTTTGTTTGTGCAGGGCATCAGGCCGTATTCGCAGTACGCGGCGCTAGGACTCCAGCTGCTGTCGCAGTTGGCGCGCGGCCATTTTGCCGACACCGAGGAGTACATTGCGCATGCGCACCTCTCGCCCACATCCACCAATACGCTGCTGATATCCACGCAGTAAGTTTTGTTTTTGAAGTTTGGCTGCCAGTTTACGCTCTGTGAGACGAGTCAAGACGCACGAATATTAGAAGAAATTATCGTTTTTTCCCAAAATGCTATCCTGTGCAATTGTAACATGCCATCATCGCAATGAATCAGTAAATTTACCAAGAAATATAATAACTTTTCACGGGTAAGAACCGAAAAGAAATTGCGACATTGGGACTGCCTATAAACGTGGCGGCTTGTCCAGTCTAATTGTATATTCGGATGTCTGTGTATGTTACATTATGAACATAGTTAGTTTTACATATATAATGAAATATCTAAATATTTCTAATTCAACTATTATGTAAAGAACATTGTATTATAAATGTATTGTTCTTAAAATTAACATGTCGTAGTGATAGTATAAGTGTTACAAAGGCCTGTTAGTGACCCGAATACTCCTGTTAAAGGCACATATTCGCGGTGCGCGCCGGCGGAGGTGGCTCCTGGCATATCGAGTGGTCCGTGCCGCTGGACGACGTGCTGGGCGAGCCGCGAGTTACCGGGGATCAGCTTATACTGGACATCAAGCAGGTTGGTGGGAAGCTGTAGCCTTGTGTAAACAAAACTAGAGGCAGAATCTTAATGAAAGTGTACTTACTTGGTGGTAGACTTGATACTGAGTCGCCTAGGTAGGTACCACCGCAGTGCTAGATATCGCTCCGTGAAAAAGTGATATATAGCTAGTGAAATTACCGTGTATAAGAGATTTAACATCTGTTGTCTCAGGTGACGGGTGCAGTGCGGCATTGGTGAAGGATAATAACTGTTTATCAGTTGTTGGTCTCCTTCAATGCCGCTCTGTAATGGTTAGGCGTCGTGTCACTTACCATCAGGTTAGCGTTTTGACCGACCTAATGAAATAAAATAGGCAGTCTTAGGCACGTATTCTAGAACGAGACTCAACGTAGAACTTTACTTAAATTTAGTTAGAAAGGGATGGCGTTATTTATCGCATATAGTGCTAACTCTATTCAGGTAAAGATCAACGCTTGAGTCTTGTTTCAGAATCAAGGACTCAGTACCTAAATGTGTTTGTTTCCAGGACGAGATGGTGAACTATTTTGCTACGGACGAGAAGGTGATCGAAGTGGCCGATCCCGAAGTGTTGGTACTGGCTGAAGAGCAAAATAGAAGTTGCGCTCATTCTGGCACTGGAAGATAAACGCTGTCCAGAACAACACGCTTCAATTTAATCATAATTGCTAATTAGCTCTTTTAATTCACCTTTATTTTGAACCTTATACTACGATGTTAAGGTTGAAATCCAATTAACAGATTTGTTATGTTATGAAGGGTTTTGTAAGTCAATAATTTATGTTATGTAATATTATGCCGGTTATATATGATGAAATCTAGTAGGCTGTGAAAATATATGAAATACTAATAACCGGGCATATGTAGGTACCTAACCTGCTACAATATAACGTTGAAAACTATTTATTTATTTATTTTTAACTTAACTATTAATTTAAATAAATAAAAAAAAAAACTAAAGATGGCTTATATAAGAGGATTGTATTTCATTTATTTTGTTCGCAGATAATTTGTTTCGTAAAAAATTAATCTTTGAAGAAGGGGTTTGAAGTTGTAGGTAACCTACACTTTAAATATGTCATTGCGAGCCTGGTTCGCAAACCGAAATCGTTGGTTTGGTCATAAAGTTTTTCTATTTAGCCATAACTCCAGAAGTACTTGTTATCAAAATATGTCGATCGCAAAATCATGACATAGTACACCTAAGCTGTTGTTTATGACTAAGTAAATATATATTTAAACGTAGCTAGGAATAATCCTAATGATCCCTGAAATCATCCATCATCCATTTTGTAGTAATAACGATAACAAAATGGCGGAACATATCATACTAAAATCGTCTTTTTGAGACAATAAAATCACCTACTTTTGGTTAAAAATATTTCGTTTCACCGACACAAGACATAGAAACTTCCCCTTAATTTGGTTAATGTATCTTAGACACGTCAAATCCAAAACAAGGTGTAATCATAAATTTTATGTACATTTATCTTTTCGTTTAAATGATAGAATCCTGTTTTCATCGAACACGCGATTTCGTGTATATGATTCAGCCAATGTCAAGTGAGTATAAAGATAAAATCTTAGATAAACAATTAATAAACTAACGAGATGCATAATCACGAAGAAACATCAACCAAAAAATGTCCGAGCCTTTCTACACATACGTATATATATTTATAACATCAAATGATTTATTAAATTTGGACCTTAACGCGACACTGAAATGGTATAATGCCAAAAAGCACGAGCATACTTACTTCATGTTA
>PQWD01004337.1:39579-55744 GCA_019425675.1 Leucinodes orbonalis
TATTATCTATATTTTAGGTACTATAGATGTTTCCAAATACATTATTTTATTCAACTTACTTTAACAGCCTGAAACAGTCCACAGTCACAGTAGGCTTAGTACCACCTCATTTTGTCTTCCACGCTTGGCAGGCGGGAGATAGCAGTACCTTTGAAAGTGAGGCGCAATGAGAAAGCGCTGCTACCGTTCTCATTGAATGTTTTATCCCAAAGGCGTCACTTACTACAACCGCGGGAAGAGTAGGGATGGTGACAATGGTACCTAGCTACTTTCATGTACCATTTCACGACAGGTCATTTTTTTACTTACTTTAATATTTTAATGTTTTTATAAGATTCGCTTCCAAACCATAGAAATTGCAATAACCTAGTCTCTACAAATTCATATTACATTCTTTATTATTCTACCTTGATCCATATTGTTATGTAACTGCTGTACAAAGCCTTTGTTACTCTTACTCGAATTCCAAGCTTTTGTCCCGAACTTACTTTAGTGGCGCTCTGAGACCGTATGAGGTAATATTGTTCAAACTTGTATTTATTAATGTCATGTTTGAAACAGACTAAATTTTATAAAGGAATGAAAGTATCTAAGTCAAAAGAGTTAGATATTAGATCTGTGATCATCATCATCATCAGCTCATCAAACGTCCCCACCGAGGGGCACGAGCCTACCCATATAGGGTGATTAGGCCTTAGTCGTCCACGCGGCCCAGTGCGGGTTGGACGACCTTCACGCACAACCAAACTCCTTGCATGCGCGCGCAGGTTTCCTCACGATGTTTTCCTTCACCGTAAGAGCATCGGATAACGTACATTTATTTTCGAAAATTCCAAAACACATTGGTACGTGGCGGAATTTAAACCTCAGCCCTCCCGGTAGGAGGGCAACAGTCCACACCATTGAGCCACCGACGCTCTGTCCTATGCACCGAGATCTGTGTATAAAGTACTATAGATACTATTGAATTCTGTAAGGATTGTTGTGCAATTAGTTTAAGTTATCCATGCTGCCCTCTGTTCGTAATTATTATACCAAGTAAACTTAGCAGATAACCCACCCACCTGAACATTTCTCACTTTGCAGATTATTTTGGCGTTATATTACGTTTCGGCAAGTCGAGTCGGTAGAGCTTTGAAAACTTCATATTTATTATTTATTGGTGGGAACCCTCGCGTGTTTAATGATGAACAGGCAAACGACCCAAATTTGGACATGTATATTTTCCTCTGTTGTCTGTGCAAACTGTACAGAATCATTTGTTCTCGTTATCCCTGAGGTCTACTTTCTGTATGTTTGAGTCAACTCTTATTTGTGCTTCTACTTGAATGTTATAAAACGCGTGTATAAATACGAGTATAGTTTTGTTCATATATACCCATGTACAGTAATAATTGCGTATATTGCTTGTTGTTTTCATAGTTGGAACTAAACTTCAATTACTGGTAATTATACCATCATAATAATTGTAGTTAATAAAAAAAACAAGTAAAAATAAACTGGTTGTATAAAACCCATTAGTACCTAAAGTTGTCAAATTAATATTTTTTACTTGTTCATCATCAGCTCATTAAACGTCCCCACCGAGGGGCACGAGCCTACCCGTATAGGGTGATTAGACCTTAGTCGTCCACGCGGGCCCAGTGCGGATTGGACGACTTCACACACAACCTTCGAATCTCTTCGCAGGCGTGCATGAAGGTTTCCTCACGATGTTTTCCTTCACCGTAAGAGCGTCGGATAACGTACATATATTTTCGAAAATTCGAAAATACATTGGTACGTGTCGGGATTTGAACCTCAGCCCTCCCGGTAGGAAGGCGACAGTCTACACCACTGAGCCACCGACGCTTTTACTTGTTAGCTACTGATAATGCTAAATGTTTACAACTGGATATCTTTTAAGAGTTTTTTATTATTAATATTGTTAAAGAGATTTTATTGCACACAACTAATTATGATATAATTTTTGTATCAGAATTTATATGTTTCAATGCATTCAATGTGTAAAGGTAGAAACTTAACAGACTAGACACTGAATGAATTTAACAACAATCGATCAATAAGCTTAAAACACGATTTCTTGTAATTTCTCTGCTCGTCTCACTCATCAATCTATAACGTCAACCGTAAGAGATGAAAAGATTTTTTTTAAAAGAACGTTTCTACTCACATGACCTAATATTATAACATTAATTATCCCTAGAAAATATGTAAGCGAGTTAAATAAATTTATTTTTCAATGAACTTCTAACTCTAATCATGTCAAACTACAAGTTCAGTCCCGCAATGTCGTACGCTTAAATCTGTATGTGACTGCAAACTCTTGAAGCAGCCCTCGTTGGGTCCCTAAAGAAAACAATAAAAGCAGTTCTTGGAAATAATAAACTTATATTTGATGTCACATACTTTCGTTGGAGATTTCATAGTAGCGAAATGGTACTATATTTTATTGCATTGCAATTGGATAAACAGTATTATATTATGTGAATATTAAAGTTATGAATAGAGAACATTATGCTCATGTGATGATTAGTGTCATGAGTGACCATGATAGATTGGGTGTTGAAAGAAACCAATAATTGTTGATAGTAATTATTTTCAATTATCACTGCCCGTCACTAAGGACAACTGATGTAAGGTCTTATATACCCAGTAATTTCACCGAAGACGCTATCTGGTTTTCTTTAAGTAAAGACGACTCAATGTAAAACATACCACCAAGGCTTGGTGAACTTATACTATATTAACCCATTATGCGCCACTGACGTATGTATTCATCAAATACAAGAGATTTTCTATTGTGTGTAAGTATAATTAACCTTTCAATGTTTCAATGGTTAATTATGCTACCAACGTAAAGAAACAGTTGATGATTTCAATGACGTCCTTCCTCAAACCAGGTTTCTTGGATACATACCCAGTACCCATAACAAACAAATGTATGTTTTTGTGTAAGTTATGGCACATATAATATATGTAATAAGTTATGGTTAAAAGGTATCCGTTTCTTATTATGCATCATACAAGTCTTAGAAGCAACGTGATGCTTGTAAAACTTAGGTCTAAATTGTAAAGCTGACTTCTCATATAAAAAATCAGGGTGATTTCTGTAATTCACTGCTAGATAGTGAAATAAATAAAAATAAATGTAATGAACAGTATGTTGGGTAACTAGGTTGGTTTTTCTCTACGGAAAATATTGTTCATTGAAGAACAGTTAGTGCTACAATCATTTTTAATGACAGGCAATTTGAAGTTGTATGGGCAAGTCAACTAGGTCTTAGAACCTATGACATAATAATTAAAATGGAGGATATGAGCTCTGGAGTGGAGACCGCGTCTTGGTTAGCGTAATCATGTAAGACGCCGTCCGGTCAAATGGACTGACGACTTCAGAAAGGATGGTTGGTCGAGAGATGAGACAAGCAGTGCGCTCTGAACCTATGTCCAGCAATGGACTGCCATAGACCGAATTAAAAGAGAGAAACACACACTTCTTCACAGCGGGCAATAATGAAGCCAAATTGTGATGAATTACAACGATTATTAACGGCTTAAATCCTAAGTAGTATCATTATTCACTCAGTCACTCTTGACAAGTCCCCCAAAGCTAATTTAATAAATGCCATCCCATTCATAAAACGTTTCCCTTGGCGGGTGTGATAAATAATAATATGGGTTTTTATTATGAAGTTTCTATAACTTTTCCATCTTTGGCCTTAATTTTAAGGGTTCCGTAGCCAAAGGGGAAAAAACGGAACCATTCTAGATTCGTCATGTCTATCTGTCTGTCCGTCCGTATGTCACACACTTTTTTCTCCGAAACTATAAACACTACACTATTCAAACTTTGTGAGTATATGTATTCTGTGAACCGTTATTAGGTTTTGACAAGAAACTTAAAAAAAAATATTTTGAGGTTCCCCATACATTAAAATGAAAATCAAAAATATTTTTTCATCTTATATCTTCTTAATCTATCTTATTAAATAAAAATACTTTATTTTATGTTACTTGCTGCTGTGGAACCCTCCACGAGCGAGTCCAACTCAACATTTTTTTGTTATGTCTATAATACGAGTATCTATAAAAATTTAAAACTTGTTCCCCTTATCCATTACTAATCCAAATTTAGTACTTTTACGCCTTGGTCGTACGTTGTAAATTCATCCCTAATTATTGTTTAAAAACATAAGTTGAAAACGTAGGTACCACCACCAACATACGATACCTATATAGTTGCATGTAGTCATAACTCAGAAAATAGTGGACACTGCATGCCGATTTATCATAAAATAATATACATTGATATTCACATAGAATCAAAAACTGAAGTAGTATCAAATGTAGCTAAAAAACAAAGTTGTAGCCAACGAACTTGTTAACCCCGTTACCGCCGCAGTCGGATATTGGGCAGGTATTTAAACAGTAAACACAAGATTTTTATTGTGTCTGGACTACTGGTGTAAAAGGTTAATGCTATAGACATTTCGTGCAGTTTTATTGAAATAGTAGTTTTGATCGCGTAAATAATGTATTGTTTGGCTTCTAACCTGTAAATATTCAAAACAAATTCATTTTTTACGACGTTCAATTTGGGATTCTTTGACTTGAAAGCGAATTGGGTCGTCAAATGTTATAATCAGGCGAGCTTTGCAAGAAATATTCCACGTTGAAAGTTTCGTTAGTTGTGTAGGCTCATTTCGTGTCATTGTAATGACGTGAGTGTGTCACATTAGGCGCCAGTAGAAGCGCGGATTAACTATGACACGCGGCTAGACACGGCAACCGGCATTGCGACTCTCAAATCATATGTCATAACAGGCAATTGAGTTGACTCAATTGAGTAAACGACTTTTAGCGTAGGGTAGAAACTATTCCAAAATAAATAGCAATGTTCTGCTTGCAATGTTGAATCTCAAAATGTTACGATTATTCTAGTATTAAAGGCGAAGGTTCAAATCCTGCCACGTACCGATATGTTTTCGGATAAACGTATATACGTTTGCCCTACACTCTTACGATGAATGAAAACATCGTGAGGCCTACGCCTACAAGTTTGTGCGTTAAGTCGGCCAATCTGCACTAGGTCCGCGTGTACGACTAAGGCCTATACATACATACACCCTTTACGGGTAGACTCATGCCCCTCGGTGGGGACGTATAATGAGCTGATGATAAAATATTAAAAGTGCGTCAGTTGATAGTCTAATACTTTGACCTCATAGAATTCTAATGGCATAGAAAGTGTATGAATAGGACACTTGAGACAGATAAAAAATAGCTATGTTGAAGCAGGTATCAAATCTTATTTTTTTATACGATAAAAGTTTCGTTTGATATTCTTTCTATTGGTAGGTGTGTTAAACGAACTATAACCAGCATGCCAATCACACGTAACTGAGCGTACCTTGGAATGTTTGTAAAAATCGTTTTATAAATCACCACGCATTTGTTTTGTTATAGTTGGCAACGAAGCTGTACCAACAAGTGTAATGGCGATAATCGGCTCTAGCACCGGACCCCATGATAACAGCACAGTTACTAACTTGTTACAAAGATTGTGGTGTTCAGTAACTTCTTGCCTATCCCAATTAGTCCCAAACAGAACTAAAATAACTTTACCCGACATGGTGGAAATCAATTTATAGATAATCCAATGGCATAATATTGTGGTTTATTTTGGTTTCACTGTGTAATAAAACTTAGTAATTAAAAGTAGCTTCATTATTAAATAGCTGTGACTCGCTGTGTTACGCGGTATAAGAATTTTTCCATATTAAACGTAACATATGTGTTAAACCAAGGTGTAAGCTCACTCTTTACCAAATTTTATTAAAATTGCTTGTAAAGAAGTAACACACACTTCGCCTTTATACCTTATGTTAGTGTGATACTTTTCATGCATATACTTAATTATTGTTTGAGTTCATTACTTTCTTTTATGTAAGCACATTACGGCTTTAGTGGACTTTATCGCAGCCAATCGCGGTTTAAGCTGTTAACGTAATCGTTCGTCAAATAGTCAGCTGATTTTTTTTTTACTGTTTGTCAAAAGTAGAAAAAATCACCTGGATTTAAAAGATACTAAATTCAAATCGCGCGAAGAAAGTTAAGTCTTAATATACGATTTTCCTAAAGAAAATTGAAAAGATTTATTATACAAATATCGTAATAAAATACATGTCTGTATATAAATAAGGCAACTCAAGCGCCATAGGGTCACGTAGTCACATTTATCTTACTAGAGAAGGGATAACCGTTTGAAACTTAACACATACGTTTGGTGTTCACTGTTTTTATGAATGTCCATCACCAAATACATTAATTCGTAATTTAATATCTGTAAGTTTTATAAAAAAATTTTACATAGTTATTTACATTTTACATTAACCTTCTTAATCCCAGGAATTGAAAAACAATATATTTTATATAATGTCTGATAGATATATCGGCCTGCAGTGGTTGTAGTTAATGTGACTTATTTGAAATTAATTTAATTATTTTTAAATTCACATTACACGAAAAAGAGATAAACTGGAAATGAGATGAAAATTTCTTTGACTGATCCGTACTTAACTCGCGTAAGTAAATAGTTTCATATGTGTGTGTCCGTCTGTTTTGGCAGAATTTGAGTAAAAGTATTACGTTACATAAATAGTGTTAGACCAAATTAATTGCTTTGACCTGCACTTTTTGCCAAAAAAGTGCAGGTCGCTTCTCGAGACATACCGCACTTAACGATGTCATACGCCGGTCTCTTGCTACCGTCAACGTGCCAAGTCTACTTGAGCCGACTGGTATTGCAAGAGACGATGGCAAAAGGCCGGATGACATGAGTTTGATTCCATGGAGGATGGGCCGGGTGCTAGTATGGGATGCAACTTGTGCAGACACGCTGGCCCCTTCCCATCTACATGGTACAAACAACAGAGCTGGTGCGGCTTGTGAACGGCTGAAAAAGCCAAAGCATGCAAATACCCCCTGTATCTGGGCTCCGAATATGATTTTGTTCCGTTCGGTGTCGAGACCCTTGGTCCGTGGGGTCCTAGTGCTTTGAGGCTTTTCAAAGAGATTTCCAAAAGGTTAGTCGACGTCACAGGTGACCGAAGATCTGGTAGTTACCTTGGACAAAGAATCAGTCTGGCAATCCAAAGAGGTAACGCTGCCAGTATTTTCGGAACTTTGCCGAAAGGGACTTCTTATAATTATATTTTTTAGTTTTAATTTTTTTTAATTTTAAGTGTTTAGGGTGTAATATATTTTAGTTACCGAATAATGTAATGTAGTAAATAAAAATATATGTCCATTGCTTTGAAATGTTATACAATATCACTGCTCAATAACTCTTGATAGTTACTGTGTTGTGTTCGTATGACACTTTTCAAAACAAAGAATTTGTTAATTTACGTGTTATGAAACTATGAAGTCTTTTTCAATATATAATTTTCATTTTCAACACCATTTTATCAAATCACGCAAATCCAGTATTAGTAGTAGAGTCATACAATGGCGATTTCGCTTCGCTAATCGCACTCATCCTCCTAATCGTTTTCGATCCAGCCGCGTCGTCACCATGTCCCCGCTGTGCAGTTCGTTTACGGATTTTCGACCGCATGAATATTCAACGACTTGTTGGAGGACATTTGACCAAAATAAAACGACAGCACATGATCTCGCTTAAATTTCGAAGGGGCTATATGTTAATATAGGTATTTTATAAATAACTAGTTCTTTTAATCCAAGAGCTTTTACGGGAATAAGAAGTAATATTTTTCAGTCGCATTGTTTCTTGGAATCGAGAATATTTTAAAATAATGTTCTGGCCAAAATGCGAATTGCTTGTAATCTGCATAGGTTTGCATTTATTTTAATATGTTAACTGTGAAAAGAGTTACCTAATTTTTGGCGCGGTCTTCAAAATTGTAAGTATTTTTATCTTCAAAACAGGTTGCGATACAATTTCTCTGGGTTCAAAAGTATCGGCTTTGTTAGAGAACTTTCCAGTTAGACAAAAGTAGAACTGTTTATTTACAGTTTACTCTATTTATAGGGATGTCAGGGGCCCAATCTTGCTTGCAACCTTGCGTTAATTAAGCCAACCAACTAATGCTCTTGATACGTTCAGCGAACAGAGAACGAGATCGTTGCGAATTTTCAACATGTACTGCCCTCCGTTTAAAAAAGAACTAATTAACGACGACGTGGAACAGACTAAAATAATTTATATTTGTATTTGTTTCAATTTATTACGATCAAATTCATCGTTGAACGTGTTCTGTAATTGAGGCTACGGGGGACCAGAGTTAGTTGCTTACCTTAGCAATAGGTCTTAGTTTGTAGTGTATCACAAAGACATTATTATTATATATATTAGACGATATTATTATATTTAAATACATGTATATGAACAAGTTTCATAAGCACATCATATTAAATTTTACGGATACTAACACATCGTATGAGCAGTGTTGTCAACCATGAAATAAGCGTGAAACAACTGCGCAGCGGAACTAAGAGTGACAGAATGAATAATATATGTCTCCCCGTGGTATAATGAGTCTGTACGTTGCATTGTCTAATCCAAACTTTGTCTGGGTATGTTATTCAGAATAAATGCTTTTAGTATTAGCTGTGTCAGGTCAAAGTACTGTGAGTGTGTGTTAGAGGCCATTCTGATAACTAAACTAAACATGTGTATGTAAGTCAAAAGCTAGCGTCAAAATCCCAGATTTAAGAACTCGGTCTCCATTAGATCAGAAACACTTACGTGTCATTTCAATGGCCTAGGTTGTGGCTTATGGCTAATAAGCTAGCAGGGATTAAATCAGCTAAGCATCACATTTAATAAAGTTTTGTGCCCTAACACTTTACTTTCGAGGAGCTTTCAACTCTTTTTGCGCTTGATTTTACTAAAGTCTGGAAGCGTATCAGCAGCTCAGGACACGGATCAACAGGACCTTGTGACACGTTATAACTTTCCTTTAACGGTTATTTATTGTTCAAAACCACTATGCCCTAAGTTAAACTAATGCCATCGTTTCTTCTTCAATGTCAGCTTACTTTTGCCTTACGCTTCGCAGCATAGCGTTTTTGTTTTCTGTCTTCTATTTTTACTTCAACCTATTTACGGTCGAAGCTTTTTCGCCTTTTGTTCCTATTATACGTCGAGCACTGTGAAAAGATTAAGTAATTGGAGTGATAATGTAAACGTCTCATTACATAATATTGCACATATACCACAAACGTAAATGTACATATAGACTGATGCTGATGATAAAGTATAAAATTCAGTCGCCTTGAACTTGATACACTATTTAAGTAAATTTGATAAATGTACTGAATTTTATACTGATTCAGTAAATTAATAAAAAACAGGAGTATACAGTAGTTAGTAGTTATACATAATTAAATAAATTGATTAAAATTACATGTGTTTGTCTTTGATGTAAGATGGGGAGCGTAGAAGGAAGCTCGTACAAATGCAGATCGCGCAAGTCGAGTTTCGTTATTACAGCGGCACGGTCGATAATATCTACATTTCCTCCGTCCTTCGGAAGGCACGTTCAGCAGACTTCTGTCTTCTGCTGGTAGTCATAACCACCTGCAATTCCGATTTGGGACGGATTAGTCACTTGCGGCCATTATGCGAAGGCAAGAACAGGCTGTTCCTAGATAGGCATGACACACCTTCGGCCGCATCATCGCTTAACATTAGGTGAGATGGCGGCCAAATGTCTAATCTAGTAAAAAGTAACTTGATATTAAATAGTTGCAAAAATATTTACCTTAAATCTCAATAGCTATTAGGGTCGTGTTGCGATCTGCCCCACTGGGTCATCTCATTCGTTGTTCAGCAGGATGCACTACGGACACGTAAACGCTAGGTCTGGTGTCAAACCAAAAAAGCTTGAATTTGGTTCACCTTAAGTTACCGGGTATGAGAGATCTAACAACTGTCGTCTCGGTTGACGGGCGTAGGACAGTGTTGAAGGAAAATAATGACTTCCTGCTAATATTTATTTCCTTTAACACTGCATCTGTCATGGTCAGGCCCCTATCCCTCACCACCACTTGAGTGAACTGACCCCGTTCACTTAATGACATAAAAACCTTTTAATTTAAATTACGTAGCAACAAACAAACATCCATCTCAATTGTGAGATCAAGGGACCACAGAAAAATTAAGTATTTATTGCAATGATGTAAAGATTCCAAACCAGCAGACCAGCGCAGAACTCAGCTATGCCAAAAGTATTTTTAATGGAGGTAGGAATATATTTAAGATGTATATATATACAGGCGATATTTACTACAGTTTTCCTGAAGGACCTAAAAAAACGAAGCCAATATTTTATTTACAGTCAAAAAGGTCATATCAAATTTTGTAGTAAAATAAAAATGCTTACATGCATAACGAACTGAGAAACACAACTTGTTTGCCAAATAGCACCTTTTCAAGAGCTCATGTGATATTAAAGTCAGCTTTAGCGCCTACGTGGTGCGATTCACAAAATGCCATTCAAAGATTTAAACAGTCACTTCCCGGAAAATGTCTCTAGACGGTGCAAAGCTTTGCAAAAAAATGAACACTAGTGATGGGTCTGGGATGACATAAATATCTTGTGGAAAATGATTTTCTACTCATTGTAGTAAGGAATAAATAAATAACAAGAAACATAGGTCGTACTTTAGGTTGAAAAAAATAATGATACACAATCATTTTTGTATAAAAAGTTAAAATTAAGACCACGGATCTGATTACCGACCATTTTATTGTGATAGCCTTTTTGCTTCTATAAACGTCAAACGAATTATTTAGCAGCTGAGCCAATAAGCCCTAATATGTTTTATTCTGGACATAAGCAATTTATATACCTGTAACATGGCAATTTATATACCTATAACATAACATGGCAATATTTATTGTAGGTTTTTTTAATAAAAAATTGAGAGCGTTTGACTGCTACCTCACCTGATGAAAAGTGACCATGCAGCCTAAGGTGTATCACGCAAACTCAAATAATGGATATAGAGTCTGACCTTTAAAACGCTAAGTTGTATGTATCGGGAAACACAGACACAGGAACGTCATTTAACTGTCTTGCAGTTCGGACGATGAATAAGGAACCGAACTTTTGTTTAGAAGTACTCGTATTCGTTCGTTAAGAAAAAAAAATATAATAATTTTTCTTCACCGAACCGAAGGCATTCTTGAAATTTCATTAAAGTTATATTTAAATGTACAAGTAATCAGTTAATATTTAAAATGTTCGTAACTGCATCTAGGATGTCCAAATTTAGGAATGTACGTTCCACTTGTTCTATTTATGATTTGAATTTGAATACTTTACTAATTGATCTAATAGATGACGTTGTACGCTATTATATCTCGCAAGCATTGTGTTTCCTGGAACCAGATATATACCTAGACTAAATGATGTATCGTTGTCTCTCTGGCAGTAACAATAAACCGCTGTGTACATAACAGAGTATTTCATTTTACTCCGGTACACCCTCGATTTGCCCTAAACTATACCCGAGGGGGGTTGTTCAGGAATGTAGGTAATAAATAGAAGGTAAGAAAAAGGGAGTTTTCAAGAACTTGCACATCATTAGAGTACTAGAATGTAATGGCGACGATTTATAGATCCATTAACTTTATGACCGGGAAAGACAACACTATTACGTAGCTCGGGTAGTAAGTTCTATATAAAAACTACATTGTTACTTCAGTGATAGGAATGGTGCTAAAAAGGTAAATAGTTATGGTGGGTTTTATTTAATAAAATAATTATTTTAATGAAATATACGCCCGAATGCCGTTCCGAATTCCGACGTCCGCTGTGGATTTTTCTAGAGATATTATGATTGTTAAACTTAAACTAAAAGTCCCGTGAATTTCGACATTTACTTCTGAAAAATCATTGTTCTTTAGTAACAAAATATTAGGATTCCGTCGTCTACAATACTCACGACCATAATGTCTTAACATTGACTAGTTGAGCGGTTCTTCTGGCAGATATCTATTTCAATGCCGCACTGGGGGATGCCGTTGACGTGAATGAGGCTATGTCACAAATTAAATAACCTCCTTAAGAATTAACGTTAACATGAAGTAAGAAAGTAAGTAAGTATCTTAGCCTCATTGGGATTATACCAACAAATATTTTTGTAATTGCAACCATGTGATGTATTCCTAATGGTTATAATAAATATGTTATGTTCAATCTATTGATTAGATTATTTAATAGCGTTCATCAATCAATAATCAGTATATTAATCCCTTACTGGTTGTATTGCTGGATTCTTTTCAGTTTAAAATTTACTACTTACCTCCTAACCGGTGGAACCTTTATCTGTCATTCATAAGTGCCTTCTTCAATTAATTGAATAAATGATTAGATATACAAAAACGTAAATATAAAAACTCAGACCTGGCGTCCTTCAAAATGAGAGCGTATTTTTAACCGACTTCAAAAAAGGAGGTTCTCAGTTTGACCTGTTAGTATGTATGTAAGTATGTATGTTTGTCTGCGATTATCTCGCGTTTGGCTGAAGCAATTTCGATGCGGTTTTCGGTAAAGTATTTGTTACATTCAGGAGAAGGTTTTACTGTTTTTATTTTACTATTATATCTATAAAGGGCTGGCAACGCATCTCAGTTGCCTCAGTTGTTGTAAATGTCCATGGGTCGAGTACCACTTCTATCAGGTGAGTGGCATACATGCTCATTTGCCTCCCTATTTTAAAAAGCACAGTCAACAGGTCATAAGTTGGTAAACATAAGCTGCTGAAACACAAAACGCCGCAGCATCACTGTTATTCTGGCGGAACCTTCCGAAATATCGTCACTAACATCATTGAAGAAATATCTTACAGTATATTTTACAAAGAAATATATTGAAACTTCTACCTTTCCAAATACAGGGAGGTTATTATTGCGAATAATATCCGAGACCACAGACGGTAAAGTACAATTGCAATTCAATATAGAGGTGGATCTTGACAATAGCATCAAAGGTTGAATAAGTTAGGAAAAGAATCTGTAGGGACGTAAACATGACGAGTTACGACCTTAGGGCCTGGGACACTTGATAAATATAACTTCGTGTTATGTGTACGTGTCTGTCTACGAAGTTGCTAGAAAATACATAACGCTACATTGGTGTTCACGGAATAGCGTTTTAGTATCTAATATACTATAAAATTCTGATACGTTACTTTAGGTACTTAGGAAGTACTAGTCATATAATAAAGAGGAAAAATTAAAACTCAATATTACAATTTGTTAGTAAATAGCTTGTAATTCTCTCATTAGAGATCTATAGACACTCAAACGACCTCATGAACCATAAAGGGTATCATTCTCAATGCAAAGAATGCCACAAACAGTAGCGTAAGTTATTTCATATGAACGAACTTTACCGTCATAAAACATTATGATATCAAGCCCTTATATTATAAATGATATAAAAAGTAATAAACATTGTTAAGAAGGTAAAAAAATATTTCATTGGAAACTATATTATTAAAGTTAATTATTTTTGAGTCCAATTCCATTTAATAAAATTTGGCATTGTAATTTGAATTTATAAAGGTTTTATTTAACTGAATATACTAACTCGTATGAACCTACATTTATAATGTATCCCACATTCACACAAATCATTAAATAAATACTTATATAATATTTTAGCCTGGTGATTTGGTTGGCGAACGTTACATGTACATTACAATAAACCCATAAGATCTTGCAATTTAAGAATAGGTAATCCTGACATTCATTGTGGCCTTGCACTTCTTACAAGACTACTTTTATAAAATATCACTAGAAACCATACTATATCCTATATCTATGAAATATCACAGAGACTCAAGGACTCTCATCTTGCGCTATCATTCATCAATCTCGAATAATGTCACTTTCGGACAGTTCTCAAAACTGTTAAGTGAAGATTTCCCGAACAGCTTGACTATAGCATTTTATGTGTAATGGACTAGACTACTAGCTAGCTACTAAGGCATGAACTATACTCTCAATTTGTAAGTTGTTACTTGACATTTGTAGGTTCACACTCGAATAAAGCAGTGTCATAAGCATGAGATAATTCATAAATTTAGATAATAAATAATAACCTTAAAAATACATTAGTTTGAAGTATTATTTTATCATCATCCGCCTATAACGGCCCACTGGAGGGCACAGGCCTTCCCACAAAGCACGGGGAGTTTGGGCTGTAGCCCACCACGCGGGCCAATGCGGATTGGTGGGTTTTAACGACTACCATCCTAGAGTTGTAACCGGGACCGAAGGCCCTCTAAAGCATGGAAGCATATTTCTTTTCGGACAATCGAGTGATTCAGCCTTCAATATCCTTACCAAACTAGGGGAAATCGCACATTGGCGTTTCCCCGCGGGATTCGAACCCATATTCTTCAAGCACTTAAGGTCAAGCAGCAATCTAAGCCAAGCGCTGGCCTGTGCCCACTAGTCCACAGAAACAGTTGCTGAGGAACTTTTATTGTTTCTTTTTAGCAGTATAAATTCAACGTGTCTTCGAAGTACTTGTTATATATTTTCTATACGCATAAAAATATCGTAAGTGACGTATTAATGTAAGTTCTAGGTATGTCTTCTTAAGATCTACGCATAAACATACTGTCGTAAAATGCCCTTCAGACAGCTTTGAACAGTTACAGCAAAAGCTTGATCAAAACAACCTTTATTCGACTTAATAAATCCAGATATTTTTTATTTATACCCGGACTTTCGAATAAATAACGTCCATTGAATAATATATGACTATCTTATTTCGCTTTACAAATACGTTTTTAGTCTATAATAATAATTATAAATTTATTTTCAATCAACATTGATCACAAATTAAAAAATTACATAGAATTTGAATTAAAATAATAAACTGAGAAATGTCAATATAATAATACAGATTAATTACTTTACAATTTAGATTTCTTTCTATACCTTTTATTACTATTATTTAGCATTTCACTGAACTAGTACCAATGGAATAACCTATAGAAATCTATAAAATATTCAATATCCTAAAATGAGTTCTTATTTAAGCACAATTAGAATAATTTATAGAATCCACAGGCTATTTACAGTGACTGCCCTTGACCTTTGCTGTAACTGGTGCAAGGTTTGCGAAATTAACTTGGCAAACGAAGAATAGGTATCTGTTTTAAAATAATTATGTGACTGCAGCGCTGTGATTTATAGGTACCTAATATTTTCGTCAGAGAAAGCTCTTGCACAGTTTTACTTTTCTGTTAAATTATTTTAGATAGCAAGGATCGATTATTTGTTTGCTAGTAACAATTGTTTTACGTCTACTGTTGGTAATATTATAATTTAAGTTTTAATTGACACATACAAGTCCAGCGTTAATGTTTATTAGGGCCTAGCAGTGCGGGTTTTTCTTGTTAAGAAAAGTACATATTCATTAAAATTATGTTTTAAAATACTTTAACTAATATCTAATAACCATGCAAAATCTATCCTTTAATAGATTTTGCAAAATATGTGTATAATTTCCTTACTAAATATTGATTTTGCGTAGAAATGTGACCTTCCTTTGCATTTTCTACCATTTGTATTATGGGGAGTGTTCCCATGAGTTGTTCAGGCTTGTTCCTTCCACCACCGTTCATCTCGGAGGAACTCCAAACTTCACCTGAATGATTGGTGGTCTTCCACAGTCCGATTCCGTCGTCATTTTCTGCCACGAGTGCCACGTTCGTCAAAAGTGTGGAATGAACTTTAACTGAATACATTCCGGAGCGATACGACCTGGCATCCTTCAAAAAAAGTGCATACACGCTTTTAAACTTCTACTTGCAAATGTCATTGGGCGGGTGTACTTACCATCAAGTGAACCGTATGTTTATTTGTGTCTCCTGTTCAGTAAAAAAAGGTTGAACGAATAAATATGTCGTTGGGATTACTATCCTAATAGATTTTATTTTACTGCGATAGCTCTCAACCTGTAGCCATCCATGCGACGACACTCGCAACTGCGAGGAAACACCGAGTGAGTTCCCCAAAATAAAAGTGGAAGAGGAAATATGGGACGGAAGAGACTTTAAGACATTCGGTTATCCTCTCCACTTAAACGCTAAACATTGTTCACGCCCGGTT
>PQWD01004338.1:4545-16380 GCA_019425675.1 Leucinodes orbonalis
GCTTCTTTCTCTTAATCTTGAACTTGGCACATTATTTTCCATATTTTACGGGAGATTTGGTGATCTACCGCTTTTTGTGTCCGTATCGCCACCTAGCTTTATTTTAGTAAGTAAATATTTATTCAGCGAAACATATAATAACAAAATTCTGAGAATCACAAACAATACATAAAAAAAACTGTCATTCTTCAACATGAACGTCGATTTCTGACTTTTTAAATTCAATACTAAATTTTTACACAGATAACCGACAAAACGACCTGGTTCGCATAGTTTCTTCGCTTTCGATCGTCTGGAGCAGATCCTACCGCCAACCTTCATCAAGAACCCTCAATATGCAGCGTTTTCAACCGATTCTGCGTCCACAAACTCAATTAATTCGGAAAAGAAGAATGTCAGCAGGCTCCTCAAAAGTAAGTTGCTAATGAATTTATGGCTAAGTATAACTCCTCGTCTCCTCGTTAAGCTTCGTATGAAATGATAGGAAAGTGCTACGGAGGTTAAGCAATCTGTCCTGGCTTTAATCTAGATGGTAGTTTTAGGATTGGATAGAGGTAGGTTGGTAGTCCTTAACACACACCAATCCGCATTGAGTCCGCGTGCTGGGTTATGACCCAATCATCACATCGATAACCTGAGTGGAAAAGACTGTTCCTTGCAGTGGGAATTTATAAGCTGATGATGATTATATAAAGTAATTAATCCTATGAATGCCTGGAATCCAAACAATAGAAAATCAATCAATAGTTTTTCCTTGTGTCATTGGCGTTAGGTTTAAAAAAACGGCAACGCCGGCAGTGCCGCTGGCAGTGCCACCAGTGTAGCTTACTTTCGAAGAAGGGTTAAACTGTTGTATGTTTTCGCAGGTGATATCAGCGAGTCTTGGCAACGGTCGACATATCCAGCTGTCGCAGATGGTCCATCTTACCATGAAGCATTTGAAGACTGAGAACGTGTCCAACCCGGCTTGTGTGTTCTGGGATTATACATTGCAGTAAGTATTTTGTTCTGTTTAATAGTAGTACATAGTAGTTTTATGAGCCATACATTTTACATTTATTATAATTTAATGAAGTTTAACAAAGTTCCTTATTAAACTTGCATAGTTATTACCGAACAACTATTAATTAGTCATCGAACACAATAAATCATATTTTTTGTTTTTAGTAACGATATTCACAGCGTATTAATACTATATGTAACAAACATAATTTTAAGATAAAATATAACTACAACCTCAAACTAAATTTCTACTTAAAATTTAAAAAAAAACTGCTTTTAAATGTTTACTTAGATCATTTCTCTTACGAGTATGTCGACTGCACCTTTTATTTCACTACTGATAATAAATAACAGCTACTCTTATCATTTATAGCTATGTTTGTCAAGTCAATAAACCTTACTTTTAAAGCAATCCCGACTTTGTAATAACGTCTTTTAAGTCCAAACAAACCCATCTTTATAGTAACGTCTTTTAAGTCCAAAATATAATCAATATTTTTTTCATACCCACAGCGGCTGGTCATCCGAAGGCTGTTCAGTAGAGTGGTCCAACTCAACCCACACGGGCTGTGCGTGTTCCCATCTAACAAACTTCGCGGTGCTGATGGACGTACATGGAGTTAGTTTGGGCGCCCACCACGAGATGGCGTTGCGACTCCTCACTTTTGTTGGTTGCGCCATTTCCGCTGTGGCGTTATGTGCTGCTATTCTAGTCTTCCACTGCTTTAAGAATATGAAGGTATGTATTTTAGCATTAATATACAAGTTATCTGGATTTATTATAATAACTGATGTGTCGATTTTTATAAGGTTTTATGCTGATGTTAACAGTTAGGGAGGTATTTGACCATTCAAAAATCATGCCCAAATTCATTTGGTCCTTAGACCTTATACTTTGAACCTTAGTCCACTGCATTACAGTAGGAAGAACCTAAACTAGGTTAGTTCTTTTCATGATTATAATTATCATGGTTTTTAACATATAAATAAATTTACATGGCTCGGGCGGATCTACATTACATGACTATGGGAAATTTGGACCATAACGCACTACGTAAGCCCAGGGTACCCAGGCTTTTTTCATCATCATCATTATACAGCTTAAAATGTCCTCTGTTGAACGAAGGCCCTCATAATTTCCCCGCAGACCGATCCTAAGAAGTTGACATCCATTTGCTACCACCTTAACCAGGTCATCCGTCCATCTTCTCATTGGCCTTCGCTTTATTTCCCGTTACATATACGCCACTCGAGAAACCTTTATTCTTGCTACCAATTCGTCTTGCTTATTCTGTAGGTGTCAGTCACTCTAGTTCTCCTAGGATTATCTATTTCGGAGTTATAGGTAGGTAGCGTAGGTAGGTGTAAGTGAATTGAATTTGATTAACAGGGAATTTAATATCTTCTGCAGTCTGATCGAGTACTAATACATAAGAATCTGTGCGCCTGCCTACTGATCGCGGAAGTAATCTTCATGTGGCATCGACCAGACCTCGAACCGGGTCGTTTGCGGAGTCATCGCTGGTCTCCTACATTACTTCTTCAGCCGCCTTCGCCTGGATGTTTCTAGAAGGTACGTGAAAAACTTTCCGGCATAGTAAATTTTTGTAGACTTTAATTAAGTCTTAAAAAGATGCTTCTCTCTTCTCTTCAACCTATCGCAGTCCACTGCTGGACATAGGTCTGTTCAATTCTCCCAATTTCCCAAAAAGAAGCTTGTGTATTAAATATTTAAAAAGTTTTAATCGAATTCCAAACTACCACCTACGGTTCGGAGAGTCGAATCTGCTGTGTAACACAATAGTAACTTTTTAAATCCCTTTCTTTTATTTATAATATTTTTTTAACAAGTTTTTTAATTTGAAGTTTGTGTTAGTGTTTTATATTGTAAGTTTGTAAAATGACAAATAAATGATTTTAAATCTTATTTTAGACTTGTGAACATATTGGTAATTCTAGACAACTTTGTTTACATAAATGCTTATAATATTACATCTTTGTTTTCATTCTTTTGAAGTTTAATCGTGCGCTGTCGTGGGTCAATTCAGTCTGATATAGAATAAATGCTTGCCCGCAGGCTTCCACCTATACGCGATGCTAGTGGAAGTGTTCGAGCCCGAGCGCGCCCGAGGCGGTGGTACTGCATCGGCGCGTACTCGCTGCCGCTGTGCGTGTGGTGTCGGCGGCCGCCGCCTTCCCGCCGCTACGGCACCAGCGCGCACTGCTGGCTCTCCACCGACCGCATGTTCGTCATGAGCTTCGTGGGGCCCGTCGCACTGGTGCTGCTCGTGAGTACACCGCGCATATGTTGGTTCAAAATCTCCCAAAATTACCAAAACTCCCAAAAACTACCAAAATCTCCCAAATATACTAAAATCATCAAAAACAACAATTAACATCAGTAAAAGGAACAACCAAAAATCTCCTAAATTCTTCTAAAAACTTTCAAATACTACAAAAATATCCCAAAAGCGACTAGAACCCACCCAAATTTTACCAATTTCTCCCAAAATCTCCAAATAATATCCTCAAAAACTACTCAATCTCCCAAGAAAAACTTACAAAATCTACCAAAATATCTGAGCAAAAGCTCTCACAATAATTGACCAAATATAATCACGATTTTCTACGAGCATCATCTCAAAGATTTATGTTCACAACTTTCATAATGATGTCTCTTAGGAAACTTTTAAAGTTACTACTCCACAGTATGTCCAATATCACACCCGAAAGAAAGACACGCTACAAGCAACAACCGCTACTACACAATAGTTACCCCAGAATCCCCCATAACTCACCTAGTGTGTGCAATATGATAATGCGATCTTTACATGTACCTCTGCTAATAATATTAAAAATTAAGCGCAGAGTTTTGAACAAAGAAAAACAAACCATTGATTAACATTATTTTGCTACAGATATTTCTTTTTACAGGCCAACTGGATATGCCTCAGTATGGTGATATACATGATGTGTCACCATTCAACAGTATCAATCAAAGCGAAAGAAAACTCCAAGCTCTACAAAATAAGGTAAGATTTGAACAATCCAATATGTTTTTATTATCTTTAATGTTAGAATATCGCATATTCTAAGAGTGATAGGTTTTTTTTAACCGATTGCTTAATTTTAATTTATTGTAGACAGAATCGTTGTCCAGTATTACAGATAATTTCTTGAGTTTTTGTTACGTTACCATTATGTTTTTGTGTTAAAAGTTGAAATAAATTCGCAATTTTAGTGGAAATGAATTTCTTGTTAAATATATTTGCTCATTTTTTTGTTTCAGGGTATGGCTAAACAGCTCGCTGGTACTGGCATTCCTCTTGGGTCTAACTTGGACCTTCGGTTTGCTGTACTTAAACGAGCAAACGGTGGGCGTGGCTTACGCGTTCACTATCCTTAACTCACTTCAGGGACTGTTCATCTTCATCTTCCACTGTTTACAGAATGAGATGGTTAGTTATTTAGAATTTTAATAAATTAAACAGATTTTAAACGCCCGGCCCGATGGACGGGCGACTTGCGAAAGGTCGCTGTTGGAGGTTGGATGAGAAAAACAGTGGACCAGGATATCTGACGCAAAATGGGGGAGATCTGTGTCCAGCAGTGGACTGCAATAGGTTGAAGAGAAAAACAGATTTTTCGACAGATTATATATAGTGTTAAGACTGCATTTCATATTTATCAAGTATACCCTATATATATATAGTACTCGTAGGTGATAACCTATCTTAACAGTTTTAAATACCTAATCAAGGTAAATATGAAAACGAAAAATAAAAAAGAGTTCATTGATAATCGCTGCAGTTCAGCTCTCTCTTCTCTCTTTCTTTTTTAAGACAAAAGAGAAAGATCTCATTGAAAGATAATAAAAAAAGTTTATAATGATATAAAAAATTCGTTTTAATTTATTCCAAATCCCCAGGTTATTTTTTACATAAATATGTATCTTTCAATTTTCCCATATTAAATGTACCCATGGTTATAGTTCCAGAAAGAATGCGCCCGGTTGGGAGTCCGCCACCGCTGGTTAGCGTGCTGTGCCCGTTTGGGTCCGCCCCCGACCAGCCATACCCTGACACACGCCAGGGCAGCCTTAAACCTCGTCGGTACCACCAGCCTACGAGCGAAGACGTTGTCGACCCTCGCGATGCTACGGTACGTTAATGCCAGACCCTACAGATTTAGTAGTCTTAGATAAAACAAAGCCAAAAGATCGTGCCTTCTAAGAATCCAAGAGTTACTGAGAGAAATCAAATCAATATATCTTTATTCAAATAAATCTTTTACAGATACTTTTGAATCGTCAATGTTTATTATTATATTTTTTATGACTATACACCGGTTCGGAATAAGTAGGATCTCCGAGAAGAGCCGGCAAGAAATTCGATAGTCACTCTTCTAAACTTTTTATATCATTGGTTAGTAATACTTTAAACAAAATAAGTAACCTTTAATAATTCTGGTTTAGTAAAAATATCTCTCAAGGCATTGGCCTCAGTTTTAAGTTACTAATAATATATCGACCTAAAGCTAATGTTCCAAGAATTTAAATGATATGAAACAAAGACAAGTTGAAGCTACAGTTGCTAGAACTAAAATTTAGAAATTGTATAAAAATAGTAACTTACCAAATTAACCTTACAGTACGTTTTCACTGAACGAGTAGTATCTAACCTTGAAATTTGCTATGGTACTTCTCGTATTATTAGCTGTATATCTTGATCATAAGTCAGTGTCCTAGTAACATCATATTTTAGTTAATTTCAGTAAAAAGTTGACAACTAAATGTTTGAACGGTTATTTTTTAATATCAAATACCTATTTTATACCTAATTTTTACAAGTTTCGTTTAAAGGTATCATGTTTTAAGATTGACGCAGATCAAACTATCGTGTATTTCAATTAATATAGAATGTACACTTACTCGTATATATTATAAGCAACTTCAAATCAAAATGATTGAACAATTATTCTAATATGCATAGATTCAGTTCATTATTATAAGTAATAATTTTGCCTTTCAAATTATTTTCTGTTATAGTTTTAAATTATGGGCTTTGGTGGTTGGGGTTACTACTATTTTCCAATTATCCACATAAAGATGATTGTAAATAAGTATAAATTGTGACAGAGTTCCGCAAGCACGTCAGTGTCGGCGTCAACGACCAACAACCTCGTCATCAACAACCTGAACGTTGTTGTGAACAACAACAATCACAACAACAACAATGTAATAAACAACGCCGCTGTTGCGTCCCTAGCCGCCGCCGCGGCTCATAGCTACCATTCCCATAGAAACCGTAGGAATTCCCAAGAGAACCAAAGTTTCGGCTCGCCGAGCAATTTTGGGCCTACGCTCAACGCAACAGCGGCTAGTTTCCCCCACAACATCCCGGAGAGAGAGTCAGCTCCTATGTCGCATCTCAGAAACCCAATGAACCAAGGCAGCGGCCGATATCCACAGGCTACAGGCAAAACGTCCAACAAGGTACGCATTCACTGAGATAGGAAAATTTTGAAATTAATAATCGATAAAATTTTACAATAAATACCACCAGTAAAACACCACTTTGGCTTTCAATGTTTACTAAAAGACAGCTCAATTTGTGTTCGTTTTTAACACCCGTGACGCAAAGTATGTAACTAACATTTTTGTTTTGTTTTTGTAAAAGAACAGCGTTAAAAAAGAAACGCACTATTTCCTACATAGGCAGGTATTCGGTATTTCGTAAATTAACGGATAATCGAATACGCCTTGTATAAGTATCATGGTAAGTACCTTAATTATTTTTCAATTTGTTTTGTTGTACTAAACCCATAACGCTTTTATACTAATAATTCTTCCTTATTACTAACACTTTCTAGTGGTGTGGTGGTACTAGAATGCATCAGAATGGTATCAAATACTTCTAACGATGCTTCTAGTGTTTAGGTGTTACTCTCAGTAAATTTAGTTTGAAAATATAAAACCTATCTCTGTGTAATGCGTATCTTACCTTTAAAAGTATTTAAAAGCTATTTATGTTATGTTATTTACTGTCTTACTCTTCCTTATGCGATGCAAGATAAGAAGATATAGGACAAGAAATATCGTTTCTAAAATAGTCTTTTGGCAGACGACTTAAAAGCCCTATTCACTTCCTTTCATCTTTATTCGAGTCAATATTAATATCTTTGTCTAAATTTTTCAGGTTGTTGACAGCTTTACAGATACAAAAATATACTTATTTGCATTTATCATAAACTTATGTATAAATTAATTATAAAAATAAAGCATGACAATATATTATATATCAAATGGTTGACATATCCTTAACTGGTTTTGGTAAACATTATTCTTTATTTTGTTACCGCCATTTTATTGATAAATAAAAGTGTATTATCAGTATATTTTAACTATGTATATGTAATATAAGTAATAGTATTATGATATAACCACACAGAGTTACAACCTACATCCCGAGACGGCAAGATGGAATATTCGACCTACTGCCCCGATATATGTAGCCAACGATGAGCGACCCACTCCACAAAACATACCGCATAGCGCTTCCCACACTCAGAGCATTGCATCAATGCATAGCTACAGAAACAATATCGAAGTACCCAACGATTACCAGAACCTTCGCTCGCGTCGCCATCTTGTTTCTCGAACAAAATGGCCGCGTCGATTGGCGGGAACGATTGGACTTTATTGGCGAATGGTGGCGGTTGGAAGGTGGGCTGACGCTTAGTGTTATAGACCACGGTTTTTTTGTTTGCGCTTTGGTAAGATCTCGTCGTTGTGTAGTTGATTGTGTAATTTGTGTAATGATAAATAATTTAAATTTTCTAGACATTTGCCAGCGTTGTAGGAATATGTAAATAATTTTATTTCTTTCTTATGCACTCATTTAATATAATATTTTAGAATATTGTCATAAATATACTGGGCAAAAAATATTCTTCGCAATCTGTTAAATCACACATAATTATATATTACTTAATTTATACCAATGGCTATGCCATATTTGATATAACTTTGTGGCCTTTTTTATTATTTACATTATGACTTTATTACAGTTTACTATTATTTTTAATTTGTATGTAATTATAAAAAGAATGCATCCGTATCTTTATATCATATTTACTAAATAATATATCTTAGTCAATAATTATTTACCAATACAATAAGATTAAATATAAATAGAACCAGAGATCTTACCAAGTCGTGTTAGTTCACATTTTAATCCGCATGATACCTAACCATAGATTTCATTGCATGACGTCATCCGAATTCACATGATTGTACATACAAGCCCCGCCCACCTCCTTCTATAACACTCCATAGACAACTAGATTATAGATAACAAGCACGAAAATTCTCACTTTGATATTTTTTTTATAATTCATTAACTTTAAGGTTATTTGTCTATGGTACGCTTTAGGCGTAAATGCTATGCGCTTAAAATGGTAACTTTTATTATAAACTAATTAGATACTGTATTATGTAGTGTAAATTATGTACTTATATATTTATCATGAATTGCAATTGACGGCCATTTTACCATACGATTGAGCTGTCTTCTTATTTTTATTAAATTACGTTGTTATGGTTATATTCAACCCTTTAACTGCCAGGCATTCAGAAACAGTAGAATAGAGTAGATTATATGTTTTAATTTGGTCATATGTACCACAAGAGAGAAGAGTACTACATACGACCAAAGAGTAAGAAGAGAATGAAGGGTTAACTATCACTGTTATATTCACAATACATTGCATTTTCTTAAGATTTCTGGCGGTTAAAGATTAATTGATTAAAGTTTTATTATAGTTTTTTTTTTATTTATAAAAAAGGTAGGTTTTCATTTACATTGTTTTCCACAGAGCACTTCTTCTAAACACCATCCCGGTAACACGGCGACTCTGCCGCACCACGACACGCTCTCCCGCCAGATGGCGCAGCAGAACCACGTGCACGGTACATACAACGAATGCGACCTACCCTTAGCCCCAGGCTCTCCTCGCCACGCGATCAAAGACGAAGAAAGCCCCCTCCACCACCAAGGGTACCAGACAACTCGCAGCTACAACCACGACTTCCGCAATCCCCACGTCTACATGTCCCAGCACTCCCCCCGGCAGCCAAGAGATGATATTCAGGAAGCACTACAAGGATGAGAACAGGCGTAAACACCACCACCACCACGGCAGCCAGAATGTCAACCATACGTACTCCGAAATAGGGTCGCAGCAAGGACGTATATACCGCCGCGGCTCCGAGCAAGAGTTCAGGGTGATACAAGACGATCCCGTATACGAGGAGATCGAGAGAAACGAGACCCTGATGTCGGACATGTCAGATGACAACTCCGTCCCGGACAACTGCAGGCAAAACCAGCACCATGGTTCCTCCAGCTCTAAGTTCTTTGGCGACCACCGCCCTCTAATCTCCTACAGTCCAGGGGAGAGGCACCACCACGAGGAGCATTACGGGAAGTACGGAAAATGGGACACAATGGAGAGATACGACCCGAGGCATTACGAGAGCGGCAGACTCATGCACCCATACCACCAGCCCCAGGAAAGTAATATGAGGGCTTTAGCCGCCGTGCTGAATGGCGAGAACAACGTCGTTTGCCATTTGGAGCCGCATAACTCCTACGATGTGTACCAACCGCAGAGTGGCAACTCCAGGACTGTTTCTCAGCCCAGTTTTTGAATCAGTGAATTGAGATGTGATCACGAGCCGTGCAGCTCACGTTTTTGATATTTTTTGAGTGTTAGTGACTTGTAAAAGAACAGTGTACAGTATAGCGAATGAATTTTTCTATGGACGTAGTCATAGATATCAATAGCGACACGATAAGTGATAGCGGTTATGTAGAAACTTGCCATAATATGGACTTTAAATATTATATTTATAGCATAGTTATAACGTAATTTACATCACTTTTCCACTGTGATCCTACTTAAATATAAAGGCTCAAGTTTCAGTGTTGCGACCACGTTCTGTTTTTAGTTGTCGGCGCTTACAGAGGGATGCCTCGGTTAGTCAGCCGTTTTGAATTCATGCCTGTGCTGTTGTGTGTCCAAAAATTTTAGATTCTGGAATAGTTTAAATATATTTTGTAACAGTTAAAACATAATGCTATATTTAAATAAAACATGTCAATAAATACATTAACTTTTTAAAATGTATAGTTTAATGTCGATTTTTGGACGTACATACGGCAAATTTGTATATAATAGCGTTTAGTACTAGACTTTTAGTACTTCCAATGTGACCTTACTACTCTCTATCGACCTTTCCTTTGTAATCATGGCATTTCTTCATTACTTGCATATTCTCTTGTTGTAGATATAAAAATCTGTGATGTTTCATTTTATGCTTTAGATTAAGTTTGCTTAAACATGTTTATAAAAAATACAAACACTGCCATACTTAATGTTGTAGTATAAACATAGCAACACTTCATATAAAAATAATACAACTATTTAAAGTGAAAATATCATCTTCCGAACATTTTGTGACTAGGGAAATTAAAAAAATATGTAATTATTGAAATCAAAACTTTATAATGGCAGCTAGCTGATTTTAAGTTTTCAAATGCAATCGTGTGTATTGCATTAAAAACTTAAAATCATTACATTTGTATACATAAGGGTAAAATTCCAATAATGTTGGGAAATTGTTGAGTTTTGCATAATATGCTTATTATTTTTTGCATTACACATTTTCTACTATTCCAGAGTGTGTTCTCAGGGTGTTGCCATGTTTAACTAACAACTTTGTATCAAGTTATTTTACGCGTATTTTAACTGGCAATTATTGCAGCTAGTTTAAGTTTTTTAATACTTACAGCTTTTTATGTCATTATTGATTTTTTGTAAAATTTTCGGAAAAAATCCATCCAACCTATTATAGACTGACACCACTTGATGTTGTGCACTTCCTGTATATTAGATTATTAGTGTTTAAATACTTAAAAAAAATAACAAAAAATATATTGTTTCCACCACATTTAGTAGGTTTAATTTATTAATGCCATGACTAAACTGTTGTTTTGCGTAAGGATAAGGAATTGGTTATGAAGAATTGATACAAGCACAGTACAATTTTAACTTTTTAATTTCTTGTATATTTTGGATCGATTAAGCAATATATTAGACTGAAGTATTTAATAAATTTCCGGCGCTAGAATAAGGTAATTTTTAAAGATATTAATTTTAGTAAAGCCGGAATTTATGAAATACTTTTATTATGGGAAAAAAATCTGAAAAATATGTGGGAAAATCTTTATTTTTGTAATTGGGTATACTAGTCCATCTATTTTCCCACTGTCTTAATATAGTAAATGTACATTGTGTCCTATGTATTTCTTATATATATTTTGTTTTGATTGTATTTTAACGACGTTGATAAGTATATTAATGTAAAGTAGGACAAACAAAATGTGTAAATAATTTAAAGTTTATATAAATAAAGAGTGGCTATTCTGAGAGAATGACCACAGAATTAATGAGGTCTTTTTATTTTCCTTGCAATATTTTTATAATAAAACATAATAGTAAATGAGTGATAAATTTCGATAATAAGAGACTTAAAGAAAAGACAAGTCTAGGACTCATCATCATAAAATGAGTATAATCATAGGTTTGAGATTCGAGACATTTATTACAAATTCTTAAGGGATAAAGGATAAGATGTTACATTAAAGATATCCAGTGTAGTTTGATAAAGATATATTTCCATTAAAGATTTTACACCCACAAAATAATACAATTGTAAAATATGAGTTGATTGAAAAGTTTTATTTCGTTAAACTTAAAACACGAAAATGT